>MU159467.1:0-12555 GCA_015888305.1 Antheraea pernyi | reverse complement strand
ATAAAGTAAATTTTCAAAAAAAGTATTAACCGACTTCAATATCAATCAAAAACCTATAAGGCACTAAAAAGCGGAAAATAAATAGTTTATCAAATTAACCAAATTAAATAAAACATATGAATATGTGTGCTACCTAGAGATGTACTTTTTTTTGAAAATTTACTTTATTTTTCCTTTTTTAGTGTACATAAATATATTTTACTAGCAGTGCCCACGAACTCCGTTCCGTCTTAAGTATATTAAAATATGCGCATTTTTGCGTTATGGTATCTATCGGTATGGTATGCGATATTGTTTCAATTGGTTGTACAATAAGTAACGTTTGGTACGATCGCAATCTTTTCAGTAATCCGCGATAGTTTCTACCACCAACTCGGCTACAATCGCTTCACACATTATACACCTTAAGTAATGTAATTACAATGCTTGCGTCATGTTGCAACACAGCAACGAACATAAGCACAATAGGCTCCTAAGAATTGAAGAGTTTTTTTATAATATTGGTGGCAAACGAACATACGTATTTTTTCCAACTGCACCAATTCCGTATTGTATTGTATAATATTTTACTTAACAATATATTACGTTCATCTGATTTTAACAAACGCACAAAGGTGTGTATTATTTTCTTTTGACAATACTCTGGCTAATTTTATAAGTGTTAACAAAATTAAACTGTAGCATAACACAATAACTAACAGTAATTATTATGTAAATATACATATTTATTTAAGGCATGATGTATATAAGTTTTATGTTCGTCTTTGTGTATTTCGGTGACCTAATCAGGAAAAACTAAATTATATAATAAAAATTTAATACTACCTATAAAGTGACTCTTCTATGACTAACATTACTCTGGTAGAATTCGTATGTATGAAACTCCAATATTAAAAAGTTTAAGTTGAAGTTAGTGAGTTTGCATGTTCGGGGTAATCTCTGGTTCTACTGATCCGATTTTGAAAATTCTTTAACTGTTAGTAAGGTATATTAGATTGCTTTTTATTTAGGTAAATATATATTGTTAATACTTGATCATAATAAACGTAACTCAAATTAGCAAAATTCTATAACATAACGTGCGTTTCTGGAATGATTTGATATAAAGAAATAAAATCCGTAGCAAAATTCATTACTGTTAGCTTTACAAAAAAATAGGAGACACCATATATATAAATTTAATATCTCCTCAGCCGAAAACATTGTTTTTATGTGAAAAAGAAAACAAATGTTAAAATTACTAATTACAATTTACTAAAGTTATTAGATACAGGTTTCATGTACACTTTACAAATTCTTATTAAAACAAATAACTAAATCAAAATGGAAATTTCATGGTGAGAAAGTTTACTTTTTACAACGTGTTCATTGATGGAGTTGGTTAGAAAATAATGCGAAATAAAAACTATAAGCCGGTAAAATTAATGCGTTGTTGCAAGGATAGTATATGACGCCTCCACAAGAGCAACTCAAGGGATAATGGGAAGACATTTCTTGCCAATGTATATGGGATAGTTTGGATTTACAATTGGACCCGGTAGTTGTTGCTACAATCGGATTCTAGTCTTTTAAAGATTTTTTGCATTTGGAAATAAAATTGGAACCTGTAATAACCAATTTGGCGCAGACGAAGTTGCGCGGGTTATGTATAAAAAGAACTAAATCGCAACGCTTCTTTTACAAATCAGTATTGCCAATTATATTATTGCAATATAGCTGTTCAATAGTAGAATTAACTCTAACAAAAAATCTGCAAGGTACGAGTAAATGAGGCTTATGATTTTAAATGGTGTAACAAAAAAAAACATAATAAAATGCGAGACAAATCGTTAACCTAAAATATACGAAGGTAATCGTTTCCCACAGTTGTATGAATGGACAAATGCGAAACCTAACGGTGTACAACAGCAATTTGTCTCGCATCCTGTTAAAAAAAAAGGTAAACACGAAAACAACCATACCTCGGCATCTTTACTACGGCCCAGGTAGACGGACGATAGTTCATTCATGAGAAATATGATTTAGCGTTCCGTAAGTGACATCTCAATTTTAAATTTTGTAGATTGAAGTTACTTAACGGAGAGTGTATGTAGTAAGTGTTCGCTGTTGGAAATCGTCCTGTAAGAAAAAAGCGTTATCCTTAACATTAAATGCGTGGCAATTAATTAAGCGATTTTGTTCTGTTCATTTAATATTTTCTAAATAATTTATAATTCATTGTTCTATGTCTTACAAGTAATATATAAATATTTTTCATACATTGTCAAATTACACTTTTTGATTTGATTCCTTACATTCCGTTTCACACATTTACGTTTACTTAGATTAATTTAGGTGGATTTAAAGATATACCATAAAAAAAAATCTATTTCTACTAGCTTCTTCTAAGTAGATTGAGTTATCACGTACATACAATATATAACTAAGTAGTTTTTGCCCACGGCTACGCTCGTATTAATGTAGGTTTGACCTATCCCTCGAGAACAGTACTTTTTTATGTATAAAAGTTCGCATTTGTCCTTTTCCGTACCCTTGATAACCTGTAAAAAAAATGTCAAGGCGATAGATCAAGTAGTTGAGATGTTAAAATGTATCACATAAATAAACAAACTCACATTCACAAATTATTAGTTACTTGCTGTGTCCGCGACTTCGATCGCGTGGAACATTATTTAACAGTTATTAATAAAATCATCTAAGATTCTAAATTTCTAAGTTCTAAATTGTATTAAATTCATTTACTTTTCCCTTGGACTTAAGTCACATCATCATTAAAATTACAATAACTTTTGATAGAATGAACCAATTTTAATGAAACACAGACTAAACGTGATTTGCTTTATAACTTAACGTTACGTTACGTTAAAGTGAACGCAGTATTTTAACAGTGACGCGTATTCAAACAAACAGACAGACATTTCCAAAAATGATTAAATGTTCTTTATTACATATTTGTAGACACCTGCAACAATTTTTTTCACAAAAACCAAAAAATGACAGATACGGAACTCGGACTATCTGGACAAAGGTCGTACTTGACCGTTTTTTCGGATAAAAAGTCCGGTCCGCGGTGGCCGGAACTCAGCTTTTGTGGTGTTACCGGGCGCATAGCTTTGAACCACGCACGTGCGTTGCGCTGCCGAGATTACTAAATTGTGTGTGCTTTGTTTTTTTTGTGTTGATCTTTTTTTATTCAGTTTTACTGTTCCTTAAGGTGTCACAGGTAAATATCCGAGTTAAAGAGAAAGTGTTTACTCATGTATTCACAATAAGTGATCTTCTCAATATTGACTACTTTACATTTCAAAATAAGTGAAGTTTTAGCCATTCCTAATATTTTACGTTATTTTTCAAGATCTTTCAGTTTTGTACACATCAAACATGAAGATCATAATAAAACTAAAAACCTTACGAATGGCAGAATTTGAACTTCATGCACGGTGTACAAAAAGTGGAAATTTTAAATAAATTTAAACGTGTTATATGGACGTTTCAAATTGGACTTACCTCATTTTTAAATGTGTCGAATCCATTTTTCTATATAAATTCTACTGTGACTCGTAAATCGTTGGTAACATTAAAACTATCGAACGCATTAAGCTGTGCCGGGTCAATAGCGTAGTCAATTCGAGGAAAAAAAAATTAATAAAATCGAACGCATTTGCTTGAAACTTTACACTATTACATATAAGTATCAAGTTGAAAAAAATTCTGCCGCATCATAATTAATTATCTCTGCATGTGTTGCATATATGGTTACAGTTACATAAAGGTAATGTATGGACATTATATGATTTCATCATTACCACATATTATAAAACATAGTCCTCTTCTACGTCTCTCCGTCTGTTTGTTCGTGATGAACTCAAAAACTACTAAACGGATTTTCACGCAAATTTTATCAGTAGAGAAAGAGAACAAATCTAAAGTGCAATAAAGAATTCATTCATTCATTCATGGGGAAGATTAAATATATAATTTGTCAAGGTTTTATTATTAGGGCGAGCCAGTAGCCATATAAGTGTCAAGTTGGAAAAATATCCAGCCGCCTCAGAGTTATCTGTGCATGCGTTGCGTAAATTGTTACAGTTACATAAAGATTTTTTTTCGAACTGACTACTCTATTGATCTAGCAAGGTCTTAACAGCTTCACCGGACTATAGTTACATGAAGATAATGTATGATATTATATGCTTTCATCATTTATAATGAATGACACAAAGGTAGATGACATTGCGTCGAACATAGCGTGGGAAATGATCCCCTTTACCTAATCTTACTAAGAAGATAAAAATAAAAACTTTACCTGAGTTAAACAATTATATTATCTAGAATAAGGGTACACCTTTTGTTTACAGGCACGTGGTAGTAATTAAAACGTTATGGGAACGGATGTATCAATTTTGTGACACTAAAAGCATATTGTTTGACATTTTTTTCGTATTGACTACGCTATTGACCTAGCAAGGTCTTCACCGGACTACCATATTGTTTGACAAAAAGGTATTTCTTTCACGCGAATATCACCTGGTGGTAAATACATTACAGTTTAAAAACAACAGGAAGTACTATCCTGGGTGGTGGTGGTGCTCAGTGGTCTGGGTGGTGATTACGTCAGCAATATTTATTTATTTAATCAGAACAAATTTATAAATACTTACTTACAGTTTGAAAACAACAGGAAGTACTAATGGGGGGGACGTCCTTGATTTGTTTATTTTTGATGACATAGGAGATGAGGGGTCTGGGTGGTGATTACGCCAGCAATATTTATTTATTTAACTGGAACAAATATATAAATACTTAGGTGAGAATGTGGTAGTACCCCGGCGAACCGACCCATTCATGTTGAAACCAGTAATAGCTTCAGCGTGGCTCTATCACCTATCATAGTAATAGCTTCAGCGTGGCTCTACCACCTACCAAAATGTCATAGACAGAAAACCGACGTGAAGTAACAATGCTTGAATTGCTGCGTTTCGTTCGGTCAGTGAGACCACTGGAGGCCCACCTTTATTCCCCTTCCTCCTCTCCCCTTCCGCTTCCCTTTCTCCCCCTTCAACACAGGCTGGCAACGCACTTGCGACTCCCCTGGTGTTGCAAGTGTCTATGGGCGGTGGTGATCACTTAACATCAGGTGACCCACCAGTCCTTTGCCTCCTATGACATAAAAAAATATGCCCCTAAGTTGACAAAATTAACAGTCTTTAAATACATAAACTTAATAGTACGTAAAAGCTACAATTACAAAAAACTGAACTACAAGTTATAAAAAACAAGGAACTTGGAAACTTGACTAGACTTATTACTAAATTAGAATAATTGAAGACAATATTGTAAAAGGAAATGGTTATGTATATGTACGTATTTATATATGCGTATGTTCTTATCAAAATACTAGCTGTGCCCGTGACTCCGTCCACGTGGAACCTAATGTAAAAACTGTAGCTAATAAAATAATCTAAATATATTAGTTTCATTTACTTGTCTACTTTCCTCCCGTTGTCATTAAAATCACAATGAGTTTTGATAGAGTGAACCGATTCTAATTAAACCAGGACTACATGTTACTCGACGGTATGCTTTATAATTTTCTCGGTGAGGTTTTATCGTGAACACAGTACTTTAACAGTGATGCGTGCTCAAATAAACAGACAGATAGACTTTTAAAAAATGATTGAAATGTTTTTTATTACTTATTCCAAGACACCTGCAACATTTTTTTCACAAAAATCTTAAAAGTACAGTCATGTAAAATTTACATTCTTGTTATATTTATAGAATAGATTATTATCAAATCAAATCAAAATCACTTTATTCAATTTAGGCCCTAAAAAGGCACTCATGAAAGTCAAAACTACCACCGGTTCGGTAAACAACCCAGTCATCGAGAAGAACTGGCAAAAAACTCGATTTGGTTTATCTTTTTAACAAGTATATATAATATTTACAATAATAATATATTATATATAATAGTAAATCTCACAATCGTTTGTAATGGATGCACAGAGATGAGTCAATTCCAAACATCACCATCGTTCACATATTGATGCACTTTATAATAGCCTTTTGACACCAAAACCCGCTTGACATGGCGCTTAAATTCGCAATCCGGCAAATCGGTAATATCCCTTGGGACTTTGTTGTAAAATCTAACACTATTTCCCAAAAAACTATTACCGGTTTTACTAAGTCTAAAACGTGGGTGAACTAGTTTGTCACAATTTCTAGTATTTAGATTGTGCCGGTTTTTTACGAAGCATTTTATTAGCATAGTGCACCTTTGGGAAGCCGGGATGAATCTTTAGTATTAAGTTTTATAAATTTAAAGCTATAATAAGTAATATGACTTTTGATGCGAAAGAGACATCTTCAAAATTATACATTTATCAGTGTGTCGCAAAAATCACGCAGATGTCCGGGAGATCGTGATGTCTTCATTATAAAGGGGTCTGGTAGAAATGACAATATAAATTATAATGCACCGCGCGAACCGACTACATTTGGTGCAAATGCGAACGTTGGGTAAGATACTCTACTCGTATTTATAGTTTAATGCGCTAGGTGCTATAAACATATGCTGGATGTTATCTGAAGTATAGCTTCGGGTTACAAGAGTATTTTTGAACCTATTTAACATATTAGATAAGCTAGATTTAGTAAAAGACTAGCATAATTGAAATACTAGAAACAATAACAAATTGTTCATTCCATATTTTAGGCTCACTGAGATCAATAACAGTTTTTTTTTTTATATTACGGTTAGGCTTTACAACAAGTCCCAAAGAACATATCGATTTGCCGGATAGTGAATTTAAGCGCCATATCAAGCGGGTTTTTATTTCTAAAGACTGTTATAGGGTGGATCAATATGTGAACGAATGATGACGTCTGATTTTGAATATGACATCAATTTCTGTGCATTCACCAAAAACGTTCTAACGAACTATTTATGTTTTATAAAAGTATGTATCATGAAAAGATAAACCAGATATAATTGTTTATAGGTTTTTCTCGATGATTAAGTTATTTTTCAGAACTGGTGGTAGCTTTGATGTACCTAAGCGCCTTTTCAGGGCCTAAATTGAATGAAGCAATTTTGGTTTGAAGTAGAAACGTGTGCTATCCAGTTAATGTTAATTGATGAATGTCGTTTATCTATACCAACTTCAAAAAGGACCTAACGTTTTAGTAGAGGTCAGTAAATAATAGGTCTGCCAGAAATTGTGTTACAAGCCATATCTGATTGGAATTTAGCAGTGGAATCACTACTGCTTTGCATAAGAACTTCTATCCAACTAAGTTCGAGTCACCAGAAAAATATCACGAAGCTTATTGTCGAAGCCACTAGTAGTATACAACGTTACTTGATTAGAGTGAAAAAAGTTTCAATTAAAATTGTCCTTGAAATAAGACATTAAGCTTCGTAAATGCACCTGTAACGCTTTTTTACCCTAACAAACTTGTTTTACTTTTTCGTGTCCGTGTATTGTCTTATAGACTCACGTAAGTGAGTTAAAGTTATCGAAGTATACTTTTAGTATTTTTAGGAAAGCTATTTAAATAAAAAATCGAAGCAGTCATAAGGACTACCGATAGAAGCGAAAACTCAAAACAATGGAATTAACAGTATCCTCTTTTGTATTTTTAAATTTATTATTGTGTTAATTATTGAAATGTTATAATTTTTTAATTTAAATTATTCTCGTTAGTCTGGTTTTAACATATATTGCAATCCGAACAATAATTATACATTTTTATATAGTTTATTATTTAATCAAACGTATGATGGGCTGCACAATTAGATATACACAGGCCCCTATACTACGCGTCGCTAGTCTGGTCCAAGCCGCACAAGCGCTATACGGTCGGTCACGTTTACTAGTATGTCATCATGGTAAATTATAAGTTTATCTCCTGCCAAGAAAATACCGCTCGACGTGGCTAATAAGTATTCACTTCAAAAGTAATATTATAATAGAGCAACATACGTGCTGAGCGCAATGGCCGGCCACCCTCAGCGCGACTTCGCCTTTTCTCGTTAACCGTATAATTCTTTAAATTGTCATAATTTCGCCCGCATAATGCTGCCACATAAATATTTATTCATCGTCAATACGCAGTGATAAGGGTAATTGCTGGCGACCCAGCAGTTTACTCTCTTGATTTATGGCCCTTTTTCGAAGTTTTTTGGTAGCCTCCACGTCGACGTATAAATTTCGTTCAAATGTTAATATGATCCATTGGAAAAAATTACTAATTTTTTTTTAGTTTATTTGTTATTCGTAAGTGCTTTTTGAAGTTAGAACTCCTTTAAGACGTTTTGACGTCGACTTATAAATTTCGTTCGAATGTTAATATGATCTATATGAAAAAATTACTATTTTTTTTTAGTTTATTTGTTATTCGTAAGTGCTTTTTGAAGGTAGAACTCCTTTAAGACGTTTTGAACAGTGATTGAAAGTGAATCTTCACGCTCGGACCGGTGACGTTGAGTCGTGTATATTCGGCTCCAGTGTCATAAATTATATTTTGTATCTCACAAGAAGTACATAGTTCGCATATTTACGATTTATTATTACGTATTATCTAAATATATAAAATTCCAGTGTCATGATGTTTGTCCACCATGAACTGTGAAACTACTCAACCGATCTCCATAAAAGTTGGCATTTATATATAATTTGGTCCAACTTGAGAGATAGGATAATTTATATTTCAATTAATGTCCTCAATATTTTTTAATTACAAATTAAATTATTGTCAATGTTACATATTGTTATTAATTGTAAGTTCACCAGTCTTGAACAGATGGCTTTTTAAATTAGTTTGTAAACAGAAAATTGTAGCACCATCTGTTATAGATACCTTATAGATGGCGCCACGTTTTAATTTTGACTTTTTTTTTCAACTCCAGTTTATTTTATGGTGCACGTGTTCTGTTAATCTATATACTACGTAACCTCACTTTTTCTGTATCCTTTTTTATTTCATTTTCATGTGTTGTGTATTATTTATATAAAATATAATAACTGACCTACAGCAAAGTATGGCCGGGTTAGCTAGTATGATAATAAAATAATATTATATGGGGATGGTTTATTTATAATCAGTGTGGTACTTGAAGTTTATATGCTGTGTGTTTTTAATTACTACTATTATTAATCTACATATATAGGTATATTTATAAAATTTCATTAAATTAAATGTGCATGTACAGTCCTTACCAATTTTATTTACCGCTCTGAATATAGCTGTAAGTATGGGTTTGGGCGCAATATTTATTTATTTATTTGAAGGAATATGAACAGCTTTTCATACATAATTCAATATACAATAATCAACTTAAAGCTAATTAAAAATATTCACTAATAGATAGTGAAATAATTACAAGGAGATATTAAGTGCTGAATATAAAAATAAAGCACAGTGAAAAGTTACATATTACGCATCATGATCAAAGAATGTTTAGATGATCGTCTGTTTTGCTGCAGTAATTGGAGTATTAAAAATATCTAAATTAGATTCTTTACTAAGTTAATTGTAATTACAACTACTTCGCAAAAAATAACTATTCTTTCTATAATTGGTACTTGAATTGAGGCACGTATATCTTCGAGCTATGACGAAGAACAGTGACGAAGCCCTTAAATAATTTTTGAGAGTAGATCTGGACAATCGACCTTGTTTTAATTTAATTTAGTTAAGAGTTTTATACAAAACAAAGTTATAATACTTATTGTAAGAATCGAAAATTGATATTAATTTATCCTTAATTCTTCTCAATGTAATACACATAATTTTATACATAATAAACTTGTGCTCTTCTTAATTATTTTGATAACGGTCAAAAGTTTAACGCGGACTGTATATTCATTTATAAATTTTAATTTCTGTCGTATGGTAATAACATTAACCCTAGTATTTAAAAAAAATCGGTTGATGTCTGGTTAATTAATTGTCGCGATTGAATCGAACAATAAATGAGTAAGTGAAATACGGACGTGAATACATAAGAACTATGTATACTGCAAGAATCAGCATAGGTTTAATGGTCGCTATAGCGGTCAGCTGTTTATATACATCGTTAGTCATACAGACCGGCATGACTATGTTGACTCGTATTGGACACCATTGTTGTTTGAATTACACTTTTTGGCGGGATCTTAGAATATTATGTAGTGTTTTTATATTTAATTCATAATCTTACGTTATTTAACTCTCTATTTTATCATATTTGTGGTGTTTTACGTAATATAGTTTGGTCATTGTGCACAAGTAAAGTGAATCAGAAATAGTATCACGGAGCATAGATTCTGACTTGTCACAAAAATTCCCTAGAAAGTTCTAAGACGACCACCATCTTCTTAGTTAATTGAAATGATCGCAACAAACTTGTTATATCATGACATGACAATAGCTTTAATAATCTACTAGAAGATTGGTTACCAAATAAAAAAAAACAGTGCAGTCATTTTGCCATTATCAGATAAGAGAAAAATGTTCATAAATTTAATTACTAAACTCCACTGTATACCCCTACACAGTCAACGATCCGTGAACATATAGAAGTAGCATATAATAGTATTACCAGTGGAAACAGAACACCTACGTATGTCGGCCGCCAAAAGTATCCAGTTAGGTCGTGTTTGGTTTATTTCTCTCGCGCCTTGGAGTAAATATAACTCGCATGTTGCGGGTAGCGCACACGCAGTCCTCTACTATTGGTTTCAAAGCGATTTTGAGACGACAGTAACTCAGATTCGTATTCGAAGCGAGTTATTTGTGAAAAATTGACACGACAGCGCTCTAATTAATGCGTAAATAACCGTCTAATTTATATGATAAATGTATATAATAATTTATGATCAGCCTATAAAAGGCTTACTGCAAGGCTGTAGACCTCTTCCCGAAAGAACATATGGGTTTAATCACCTTGTCAGCAAACGAGATATTGGCGATTTCAAACTCAAAAAAATGAAACAAACGTTACTGGAGATAAAAATGTTGCGATTTAGGAGAAGTTCTAATTTAGTTCAATAAAAAAAAAGTTTGTCGTCACGGGAATCACGACAGATGTGCAACATTTAAGTTAATATAACAATTTATAATTAAAAACCTGACTATTATACTACAGTTGAATAAAAATAGTACGGAGCTTACACAGATAAGCAGCAAAGTATACGAGTATAGTATAACCGCATACTATTGATCAAGGGAGTCAAAAGTAATGGTGTAGAGAGGGCATGATTGCACAAAAACCTGTTATGCCATTTGCCGTGACGACAAATGGGTAGAGTTTACTGCGAAAGTGCACTAATAAATGTTTTACATCAAAAAAGTTATTAAGTGGTAATGCAATAGTCATCTTCCTATCTTCATGACACCTAAGTAGGGTCGGTACACCATATTTTCCTCTACCCCTTTCTTCTGTCAGCTATCATCTCAATGTTTTTTCGAACTGACTACGCTATTGACCAAGCAAGGTCTTAACAGCTTGGTTAATAGCGTAGTCATCGTCTCAGTGTTTATAGTTTTTATACACGTATAACAAGCTTTTATCCTTCACACAATCTATCCGTGCCTTCTTCGGTTTATCTCTACTCTTATATCCGTTCATCTATATATTTAAAACTTTTTATTATTATCTAGTATGTTTATTTTACGCGCACTTATTGGTTCTGTATTCGAAAAATCATACGGATATATGAAGTGACTTGTCTGTGAGTTACCGTGGTAGAGTCAGTACTCTCACCTTTTCCACGTGAAACAATGACGTGTTCCTACTCGTTAACCATACAGGGTTTTAGATTATTACAAATTTACTAATCGGAATCTATTCCATTTTTTTTATTACTACGAATTATGAACTACGTTTACTAACATTTTTAGAACGTTGATGGACATGATTTTTTTGATACTTTATACGTTTTGCCGTTTGATAATAATTCCATGTGATGTTAAATGATGATGTGGTCCAAAATGGTAAACACGCTAAACATAGAGAGCTAGCTCTCAAATGCACGTACCGGAACGCGGGGTGGTAGGGTTTTACAGCCTGACTGGGTCGCAACGACCATGTACATGGCGAAAAAGCCCGTCATAGTGATTCGTTTCTGCTTGCGGGTCGCGTTTCGGGATCAGCCTGTGCATATCCAGCTTTTCGCAGGCCGGCATGACAGCGGCGACCGGCGATGGATAGTGTGTCACTCGGTGGTCGCCATTGTTTTTGGATTGTACTGTGCTTACCATCAGGCATAGTGCAGTCATTTTGCCGTGCTACAATAAAAAAAATAAAAAATCCCAACAGGTGCTTGGCGACAGATTTTCAATTTGAGGTTGGCAGCTCAGTACATAACTAGACGGACTTAAGAAAAAATGGTACCACCACGTTATGATTTCATCACGATGTTCCCTTCACCGAAAGCTCCGACTTAGTTACTAGGATTCGAACCTACGTCCATTGACTCGGTGTGTGTCTACGCTACCGACTAAGCCATCTTCGCTTCAGATTGCTTGTTCGAAACTTAGTAGAACTACATTTTTTTAACAAAG
>MU159466.1:129125-195242 GCA_015888305.1 Antheraea pernyi | reverse complement strand
CTCTCCACTAGCCTGCTCCACAGTTTCGGGGATACCCTTAAAACTATATGGTTGGACAGTGCGTTTCTGGCCTTCCTTTTGTATTTCACCTCCATCCTATCCTCGTCTCCCCTCAGCCCCTCAAAAATCTTGCTGTTTTGTTGTCTTAGTGCCCCTATCACTTCTTCCTCTGTATTGTATGCCATCACATCTTTAAGCATCACCAAACCAAAGGATCCTTGTTTCTTATTTCCTCTGTGTGCAGTTTTCCGCCTATTTTCTCTAATCTTTCTTTTACCTTATCTCTATCCTCCTTGCTCTTACATCCTATTATGATTTTCCTGTCCCTAGCTTTCCTCACTCTGTCTATTGCTACACCTCCTTCCTTTGCGTTTATGGCTTTCCTCACTTGCTCTAGCACCTCTTCTCCTGTCTCTTGATCGTCTCTGGAAGTGACAACTACCGAGTGCAACGTTTTCCTCTCTTCGGTCATTTTCTTATTTATACCTGCCGCTGCGCTCGCGTATGTTGCCTTTTCCATTGTCTCTTTTTGTTCCTGCATCATTCCCTTCAGCTCTTCCATCATTTTCATACTTTCCTTGACTAGTTTAGTGTTCTCTTCAATTGATTCTCTCATCTTTTCCTGTCCATATTCTTGGGTGGGGTTTGAATGGGTGTGGGGGTGTAAAGGGCCCGCCTCACCCATTCTCTCCCCTCCCTCGTCATCCTTTTGTTTCTTGGCACTGTCCTTTTCCTTGTCCGTTATCTTTACTATTTGATACAGTCTTTCTATCACTACTTTGACTCCTTCCTTTATATCAGTTCTTGTATTTTTCGAGCTACCTAGAAGCATTTTGCCTTTGCATATCAATGCTTTAGCCTCTTGGGTATAAGTATCGTACTTCCCATTACTCAGTGGTGATGCTAAGTCTGCCCTTTTTACCACTTCCTCCTGTTTTTGTGCAGTGGCTTTTTGTGTAATGGTTCTTTTTGGCATGGGTTGGGGCTCCGTTTGTATTATGTCCAGGCTTGCCTCTATGGATTCTATGCTCCGCCTGACTGACGGCTTCGCTACCTGAGCGGGCTTTTCTTTCGGGCTGGTATCATCCTTTTGCAACATTGTGAAGGTGCTGTTTCCTTTTTTCGGGGGCGTATGTACTGCGAACATGTTCGGGGAACTCGACTATAACGTCAATAAATAATATCACCTAACCTAACGATTTGTGTTATTTAATCTATTAAGTTTGTAAAAGTTGTAAATTCACTAAATTGTAATTAAAATATCCTATATATATGCTTAATTCTAATTTGAAACTAATTAAATTTGTCAGTCTTATATTTTTACAAGGGCTGTATAGATTCCCTTATTCTTATGTGTCAACTTAAGATTAAACTTAAAATTAACTTATTTTAAAATATAATCTTATCCTAATATCGCAGTTGCCTTATGTCTTAGTAATTTTCTAATTTTAATACACTTATTGTATGTATGTCTTATATGTTTGTCTGGTAGGGTTCCTTATAGTTAAACCCTAAGTCAATATCACTCTGAATAAATTGTAAAATTAAAATTGAAATAGTTTTTGAACTATGTTCCGTCTTAAATCTAGAATGCTGCCTATCTATGTTAAAATTTGCTTTTAGCTATTTATCCCCTTACTATTTATTTGTATTTTAATTATGTTTTTATTTTTTGCAGATCCGGGAGACGTCCCACGACGGTGCCGGCGGATGCGGCGGGTGAGGGGCGGAGCTCCCTGTCGGATTGTGTCAAAAATTTTTGTAAAATAGTTTTGTAAGTTTTATAAAACGCAAAATTCGTCCAAAAATGTCGTTTTTCAGGTTTATCAGCTGTTTCAGATTATATATTTATATATTTATATATATTTATATTTATATATATTTTGTTAGCTGATCGTATAGCGCAGACCGAGACGCGTGCACTGGTATGCGACACTCGTTTGTAGCTTAAAAATTTCTAAGTCAAAATTCAATTTTAAGCAGGGCGTACAGCACATTTAGGCACAATACGATTATGCCAGTCCGTTCTGTTAGTTAATTACTCTAAGGTCGAAAGCGACTTAAGTCGCATGTCAAAAGGGTCGGGAAAGATAACTCAACTGCGGTTCCTGAAAGGTTCTGATACGGGACCTCTGTTAAAATTTACGCGAGAGATAAACAAAGCAACGTTTTCAATTGTTCACACGTTAATCTGACAAACAAAACATCTGGATAAACTACACGTATAAATAAAATTATTATCTTGTGAACTTACCTTGTTCAGACTTTTGAATAATAACATCTCCGTAAAAAATAAAGAAAGTGGAAAATGGCATAGTGACATTATGGCGTCGACCTAGGGAAACACTAATATAGTTTGTAAATAACCACCTCCTGAGTTATTTCTGGTATAACCTTTTAGAAAATAATAACCTAGAGCTTAAGTACATAGCAAAGTTTACTTATAGAACGTTGGAAAAATAATCTCAACCAGCTATGCCTGCGACATAGTCCGCGTGAAGCCTTGTGTAAAAAAACAGCGATTAATAAGTCATCTGTATATATTAAGTCCATTTATTTATCTACTTTTCTCTACTACGTAAGTCGCGTCGCCATTAAAATTGCAATATCTTTTGATAGACCGAACCGATTTTAATGAAACGAAAAGTAAATGTTACTCAAAGACATGCTATTTTGAAACGTTTTATCATGCGCGCATTACTTTAACAGTGATGCGTATACAAGCAAACACACAGACATTCCTAAAAATTTAACCTTTCAGAAGAACCTAGAGCTTAAATACATTATAAAGCTTACTTATAGATCTTTCGTAAAATATTGTAAAAATAGCCACACACATAATGCAGAGTTATATTTATTTGAATACTATTTCCCGCGACTATCATATAATCTAAACGTAAATTTACCTTTTTGTCCTTTGCTATCTCTGATAACGCGCTAATTTTTTGATGTCTGGTTGAACAGTTAAGACGTGAAAGCGTTACAAACAAACAAAAATTCTCATTTCTAATATTAGTGAGGATTACAAACGAATATAAATGAACACTAACGATTATATCACCCGGCAGATGTTTCGTTGCGAATTATATCTCATATGATAAATATTTAAAATATATCTTGAGTGTATCAAAAACAAACAAACGTGATTTCGCGCACGGCCAATAGGTATCAATATTATCGTGATAAGAACAATAATGTTTCCAGGCATTTCGTTTTAATTGGAAACCGTATTGATTAGTAACAACTGGATGTAATTCTGATAAGCGGTATTGTTATGAATTTCATTAAAGACTAGCTGCGTATAGCGGTTTCACTTGAGTTTTTAATTGAAAAAAAAAATTACGTCAATGAGGTTAAACAAATTCGGTTTAAGGGACGACTCTCAGTATATAGTATCTTATCTATGGGGACGACTGTTGCGTAAGGACCCGACCGCGCGACTGAGCACAGAGTACGTTATATAAATAGAGGTCGCACTCGTTCTTTCCAATCAGCGCCTCTATAATATGACTATCGAACTAACATTGTTGGTTATAAATGTACATTTATAGCTATGTATGTACGCATACAGCGGTACTGCGTAAATCGTATACAAGTTTTTGATCATTTTTATTTGTAATGAATATATTAATCGTAAGGCAAATCTAAATCCAAGTATGTATATGCAGGAGTCAATGTTATAAGTAGATCCGGACATAGATAAAATTGTTTGTGGGAGACAAGAAAATTTAAGGGAGCACACTCTCGTAACAAATACGTAAACAAAGAGAATGAAAACAAATAGTTGAAAATTGTCAGTCTGAAATGTCAAAATTCATCCACCATATTTTGTTATCAAACTTGCCAAAAAAATTATATAACAGTGCCATCTAGGGAGTGGATTGATTACCAAAAATAGACGAGCCTTTTCCATACAAATCCGATTCTGAGAAGTGAATAGTGTGCGACTGAGCCGCGCGGCATGTTTCTTCTTTTATATAGGGCCTTTTCGATAATGCTCGGTTCTCGACACACGGCTAATTCGCACACGGTTCCCGCTTCCCCGCGCCGCGATACACGGCCTGCCCGCAATATTACTATTTTTAGTTTAGTGCACTGTGTAACCTACACTTTATATAAGATCGCAGATAAAAAAATATTATACGGTGTAGCCCGGTGAAGCTGTAAAGACCTTGCCAGGTCAATAGCGTAATAAGTTCCAGAAAAAAAACCTCATACACTTATAAATATTGTTTAGTAATGAGAATTACTAATTATGTAAAAAAGGTACGTCTTTCGCTCGTTATTAAATAGAGTTGTTAGGATGATAAAGTGATATTTAATCCAAATATTTTCTTATGATGCGACTTTCTCTCTCTTTATATACATTTCGAGTACATCATGATTATAGCTATATTGCTTTCGTTACCCATTTTCATTAGATAAAGTTCAATGCACACCGTCATAAAAGAAGTTAGGTACATTAAAAATAAATAACCACAGAAAAGTTTATCGTTAATTGCAAGGTACAAAAATGTCTATGTTTTCAAATTCTCAATTTTCAATTTCAAATTTATATTGCTTATAGCACGACACGATTGAGAACTTATAGATAATATAAATAAATATATGCACATTATAATTCATACAGGTTTATCAATATGTCTAAATAAATAATAGGAATATTAAAACACGAACAATATATTCACTTATTATACTGATTACATACAGAACATATGTAATATTATTTTATTACTGTACCAGATGATATTAATATATAATTAATGGGTCTATGCACTCATTATAAGACAGAAGTAATTTATTATTAATTTTTGTTAGAACATATATCACTAGATGGCGCTGTTATATAATTTTAAATCTTTTGTTATTTTCCTCGACTAGCATTTTGGCGATTAGACGTAAAATAGGCTTGTATCTATATTACTAAAATAATTACAGTAGAACCTCGATAAATTAAAATTCAAGGGAAACAAAATATTTTCAGTTATAAGGCTTTTAACTTGTAAAGACATGCATCCAATAAATTTCGGGAAACTTTTTGTTTTGTACATTCATTTGGAAAGACTCATTGGCTGACAGTTTATGTTATAGAGCTCATCGAAATATTTCTTAACTGTAACTGAGGGATAATAAAGAAATTATTAGAGAAGTTTTCTCTTTTAAAATAAGAAATAGAGTATTAAATAAAGGAAAAAAATTACAGTGTAAGTTTTAATATGATTTAGAAAACATAAATAAATACCGTCAAGAAAAGCGTTACGTTTAATAAAATACGAAAATTAAATATTATGATAATAAAACGTGTAATCCATCGTTCAACATCGGTCGGAATCAATGCCAAGTTTACATTAACCACTGCGCAAATCGCAAATTAAACGAAAACATATTGCCAATAATATTTAATTACATTCGGTTTGTTTGTACGCGCACGGGTGTTATCAAATCAAACCACATGCCAGTTAGCCATTAGGTATTAGGTAGGTATTAGGTAGTTAGCCATTAGGTATCCCGCTATAATTATATCTCGTTCGTTTGTCTGTCTGAATTTTTTAGACTGCGCAGGAGTTTAGTATATATTTCTTTGGTACGTTTTGTGGCCTAAATATATGGATTTTAACACGTTAATTATAGCTAGATTCGTATCAATTGTGTGATTTACTATAATATTTACTATGAATCAATCGACAACCTATAAAATAAGATTTTTTTATGAGTAATATTCTACTGAAGTGCAAGCTCATTAATACAGGTAACTAAATAAAATTTCAATATTTTTTCAGTTAAGCTTTTTATTTTTTCTACTTTTGGATGAGAGACATCTAATGACGTGAGTTGAAACTATTATTGATTGTACACGTCGTCAAGCAGTCACATGGCTATCGTCAGTTTTAGCTTACCGCCATCTATAGCTCGTTCTTTGTATTACATTGTTAGTTGTACATATCTTATAATATTTATTTTTAATACTATACACAAGAAAGATTATGAGAGCGGATGGGTGTCTGTTTGTCTTTCACGTAAAAACTACTTAACGGTTTTTGATGAACCTTTGGAATAGTATAGCCTGTACATTACAATAACATATAGACTACAATATATAAAGACATTGGCTAAATTGAACAAACTACAACAATAAGTGTCAAGACAGTTAGAAAAATCTTGTCATCTCAGACTTATCTCGACATAAATCGTTGGGAGTTCCATGAAAATTAATATATAGTGAAATTATGTCATCTGTACTAATACTCTAAAGCTGGAGGGTTTGTTTGTTTGGCAGTATTAGATATCTCATTTACCGAGGAAAGTTATAGGATATATATTATCACGCTAAGACCAATGGGAGCACGGAGCATCTATGAAGAATGTTTCAAAATCAGGGTTTTTTTCCTTTTGAGAGCTTATGACTGGCGGCGAAAATACATGAATACCTTATGATTATTGTCTTGGAATACAGAACTGTAAACTCGACTTTTGAATTCGTCAATATCTCATTCAGAGGCATGCGGTATATGTCCATGGAAGTACACGGTAAGCTGCCTTTGGCCATATAAATTGTACATGAACTGGTCTTCAGGACATATGCAAGAAAAAGTTGAAGCAGTCATACAGACTGCCGATAGAAGTGTAAACTTAATACAAGGAAATAACTGTGAATTATGGTATGACTTATTTAAATTTCATAATTTGTATGTTAAAAATAATCATTACTCTAGTTTACGAATCTATTGGCACTCCGAACCACAATTATATAGATTTATATACAGTTTAGTTAATCAAACATATGATGGGCTACTTAATAAAAAAAACATTAATGTTAGATGTACACAGGCCGCTATAATACGCGTCGCTAGTCTGAGGCAACCCGTGCAAGCACAATACGCTCGGTCACGCTTACTGGCATATTATGACGTGACATCATAACTTTATCTTCTGCCAAAATTGCCGCTCAACTCGCCTAAAGAATTTTTTACTTCAATAAAATGAGATAGTCTGTTTTAAGCCGTTTCGAACATATTCCGTCGCAAAAACAGATAAATTTAACTAAAACCTTTAACACGCAATATCTGAAAACTAGCTATAACTGTCAGGTTTTCCCTTTTTCTTGACGTATAATTACAATTTTCGATACTAACTAATCTCAAATTAGTAAAAACCAACCAACAAAATCTTTCCAAATATTTTCGTACGTTCGGAAACACGCTTTGTAATCGGTTCAGTGCTGCAAGGATATTATAAGTAAAAAGGTTTGACTTAATATATCAAAAACCAACCAACAAAATCTTTGCTCAGTTTTTGGCGGGATCTAGGTCTGTCATGTAGTGGATTTTATTTTTTATTTATAATCTTGTGTTACTTGACTCTATATTGTGTAAAATTGGTGGTGTTTTATGTAAATATAGTTTGTTTATTGTGTATAAGTGTAGTGAATGGAAAATAATACCACGGACCATGAATTCTGAGATGCCACAAAAACTCCATGGAAAGTTCTAGCAACATGGCCACCATCTTGTTAGTTCATTGAAATTATATCAAGAAACTTGTAATATCGATGCTCACATGACAATGGCAGTAATAGTCTACTAGAAGACTGGTTGCCAACAATGGAATGGAAGAAGAAGCTGTAATACTATTAACTACTCGACAATGGCAGTAATAATCTAAAAGATTAGTTGCCAAAAATAAAGTTAAAAAAATAAATCTTTCCAATTATTTTCGTGTGTTCGGAAAAACGCTTTGTAATCAGTTCAGTGCTGCAATGATATTATAAGTAAAAAGGTATGACTTACAATATCATTGAGTAATATAATAAGAAGCGTATGTGTGTAGTTTCATTGACGCGCGTTATCAATCAATGACATATTGCAAGTGCACGGGTCAGTAGCGAGTTCAGTGCTCGACAATTTGGACAATACTGCCGCGGGTGCAATGTATCTTGTAGTGTTGCACAATATATACAGTCTGTTATAAATTAAACCTTGCAAAATGTATGAAATTTTGTATGAACTTTTGCTATTTGGATTTAAACACTTATACCTTCCAATTAACGAGAGATATATGTGTGGTTATTTGTTTATTTTTTCAAGTAAATTATTTTTATTATTATTTTTTCGAACACACTGACTACACTATTAACCTAGCAAAGCCTTAACGGTTTCACTGGACTACTAGTGAAATGTTCTTTTATGACGTTGTGAATTGAATTTTATCAAATGATAATGTGTAACGAAAGAAAGATAGCTATAAATGTATATATAGGTTTTAGGCTGTGATAGAATGAGATAGTATATCTATAATATAATCGGAATATATACAAAAAGAGGGAGAGAGAGTACGTAGTTCAACCCTTTTTAAAACGTGGGGTAAAACTTATATAAGATCCCAACCTCAACACTGAGCAACGGAGGTAGGGTAGTAAGATTTGCCGGACTGTAAGTTTAAGCACCATATCAAGCGAGTTTTGGTCTCAAAAAGTTATTATAGAGTGGATCAATATGTGAACGATGGTGGATGTCTGGAATTTACTCGCCTCTGTGCATCCACTATAATCGATCGTAATATATCACTACATGTCTGTCTGTCTGTCCATTCGCGATAAACTCAAAAACTACTGAACGGATTTTCATGCGGTTTTCACCAGTAGATAAAGTGATTCATGAGGAAGGTATAGACTTTCTCAAGGTTATTTATTATCAGGGTGGGGAAACGGGTCCACTTATTTAAATTATATGTACGTTAAAAAAATATACCTTGTCGAGATTGTTATCGGTTCTTGTCGATGACTGGGTTGTTCTCGGAACCTGTGGTGGTTTTGACGTTCATAAACTCCTTCTTAAGACCTAAACTGAATAAAGTATTTTTGATTTTGATTTTGAAAAAAATCTTAATACCAATTTACAGTAAACAAAGTTACGAATATAAGCAATAGTATACAATAAAAAAATATATCATGAAATCATTGCAGCGAAGTTCAACGACTTGCCTATCATTTTGGTATCACCCTGTACAGAATTCTCTTCCTCGTTCGGGCGTCGGTTTCGTGTGAACAATAAATACATCATACGAATCGTTAAATCGCGTCTCGTCAAAACGGAAGCATAATTTCGCAAACAATTTTAGTGTCTTTACGTATTATATATACATAAATGTTAGGTAAAAATTCTCCAGTATCCAGAATAAGTAACTTATATAATAAATAAAAGAACTTATATATATTTGGCATAACATTATCAAAATTTAAAAATTTAATAAGGTATGAGAATTGTTAACTTACATTTTTTTTTTTCGTTGCAATTCATTTTATGTAATATGATGAAAATGTTTTCACTTTTAACTAATATGTACTATGTTGTGTTTACTTAAGACAATGTACATCGTAGTCAGAATTAAAGTAATAATTTTTATTTAAAATAAGCCGAAGTAGCAATTATTGTAAACCTATTAAATAAATATAATTGTATAATCGATTTATCTGAACTCAGTTCGACTATCAACGTTACACCAATGAGTTCTATTTGACACTAGAAGTGCTGTTTATAAAAATGCCGAGTAACAGATGAATGTCTGAAACTACGTTCGTCACTAGACTGCTATTTTAATTTATTTTAATTTTACGAATAACAGAATAAAATCGGCTATATTAACCATATCAGTCGCTGTGGCTGTAAACGGCCAGGAACATACATACATTAATACAAATCGATTCCAAATGAAGCGGTAATCAAATAAATAGAATTAATTTTGTCTAAGTCATAGATTTTATTGAACTAGTGATCCCATTAATTTTTGAAGTTTCAATATTAAAAAAAACTTTATCAATTATACAATTAACTTTATCAAGTCAGGAACTACGGAGGAAGATGTTCTTAACTATTCTGTCTCTACGTACTTGTATATAGTGGTGGTTAATATATTATATACCTATAATATAGCTAATACTGTAATGTGAATTACAGACATCATTTTTATTCAATACAAGCTCCATCCGCGTGGAATCTAATTTAAAAAAAAAATCAAATGAATATATTAAATCCATTTACTTATCTACTTTCATCTGGTACTTAAGTCGCATCGTCATTAAAACTACAATAACTTTTGATGGCAAGAACCGATTCTAATGAACCTAAAACTAAATGTTAATTGAGGATATTCTTTATGATTTTCTTGGTGAGGGTTTATGGTGAACGTAGTACTTTAGCAGTAATGCATGTTCAAACATTTCGAAAAATGATTGAAATGTATTTTATTACTTATTAACAAACAAATCAAAACAACAAAACAAAATTTTATTAACAAAAAAATCAAAAAAGTACAAACATGCTACATTTACATTTCTATTATATATATACGTATAGATAATTTTATAAACGATAAATCCATCATAATTATAACGTGTTAAAAATGGAATAACTAAAATTATTGATTTCAGAAAAACAATCAAAACAAATGAGATACTGTGATTGGTCGAATATAGTTAAGTAAACATTTCGTAAATGAAAACGAACTACATTGAAATGGATGCATTGATTAAACATTTGATATTCAAAGCTCGAATCGCAGATTTTCACGCTTATTGCGCAATGCTATTACTGCTATAACTGTAAACTGCAATAAAATCGTTATATCCCGTTAATACCGTTAATGGTAAAATAAATCGCATTAATTCAGTACAGTAAGTTTCTTAGGTCGTTACAATTATAACAACATTTATCGCTCGCGGAATAAAATTAGCATTTCGTACTTAGCGTGCTAAGTGAAAATCGCGATAATTCTCAACTTTACTACTTATATTCTTAGAAAAGTTGTACCGATTTTAAGTCACCTCTGATAATATTTATTATTATTGCTTAGCCCTTTTGTATAGTAACACAAAAACAGACCATTTGTATCTCAGATAATTCTCTAGTATATTTGCCACCGAGCGTTGCTCAGTTGGCTAACACAACAACTGCGTAGTTGCTATTGGATCTAAGTGGAACATATTCGTATACAGATATTATTATAAGCGCCATCTTACAAAAGTTTGGCGTAACAGTATCATCTGTTAGCAACAATGCAAGCAACACTCTAATTTACGAGATGATGCTACATAACATAAGCTCTTCAAATCCGTTTTTATTTATATTGCGTTTTTTCAGTAAAGTCACCTGTATAGATAAGCTTGGAAAGAAAAGCCTTGTCTAAATACAAAATTGGGTCCAAATCGTTGGAGCCGTTTACGAGATTCGCGAAATAAATTTTTATATATATAAATATTACAAGTACTGCTTGTTTGATCATCTGAAGTTATAAGATAAGATAAAACCCATCAGTGAAAATCGCGCCAATTTAAAAACAAATATATTTGTAGTAGACCAACAAACTGGTTGGTCACCTTATGTTTAGTGATCACCACTGGCTATAGATACTAGCAACACCAGGATACCAGCTTGCGTTTGGGGTGAGGAGCGGGTGGGAGGAGGTGGGGAGGGAGGGAAGGGGAGGTAGGCCTTATATGCTCTCACTGACCGAACGAAACGCAATAATGCAATCACTGTTACTCCACGTGGGTCTTTCTGTTTGTCGGGTGGTAGTACTCCGGGCGAGCCGACCCGTTCATGCTGAAACCAGTAATAGCTTCAGCGTGACACTACCACCTACAAATTATTAATGAATTCGATCGCTTTACTTTTATTCATAGGTGTAGACTGCTTGTCTAGTGCGATATATATAAGTCAATGAACGTTATTATAAATTTAAAAATGCTTTATCACCTTTTAACTGTTGTCATTTCGACGTTTTTAAAGTCGTCGCCATCGAGCACGAGTTTTTACGAGTTGTTTATAAATTAGTTTAACGACTTAAAACATTAACTTATGCCCATTCACACAGTCTTCTCATGAATGGAGTCACGTATACTTCGTTCTACTTCTGCATGTGTGTCAGTTTGTACATGCATTCTTGACAGATTTGTTTACACGTAGGGTTATTAGGAAATGTTATCTGCATATATATAGAAATTGATGTGGGTATGTTTTAGGTCGATAAACTCCAGATTAGATCTGAGTGTTTTTCATTGGAGATATTATGTCTATATCATACAATAGCTTATCTTAGTAGTAGTATAGTTAGCGGAGAGGGTCCATGAGGAGGACCCTCAAAATGGCCGTCTTCGCCAACGGAGGACAGGCAGGAGGAGGCGGCAGTTTGACCGCCTCCTCCCACCGTAACCGGACCTAGGGAAGATGGGTCGGGGGACCCATCTTCCCATTGCACAGGTCCGGCGGACGGAGGAGACGGCCGGTGTGTACACGGCTGTCTTTTAATAAGACGGGGCCCAGCGGCGGTGCTTTTGCTGCTGGGCCAACCGCTGGGGCGACACGAGATCTCTATAGACTTTAGCGGCAACTATAGCGGCAGATGACACCGTGGGATTTTAGTCCGTGCGCTTTCCCTCGAGAGTGTGGTGTATCCATAAGGGATTTCCCCACGTAAAAAAAAAGTTATATTTTAACAGCCCAAACCGACGTGTACCGTCCACCCTTGAGCTGGTTGTCAAATAAAATCGGCTGAGTGCCTTAAGCGCTCGCCTTATTAGCCCGGTGAAGCTGTGAAAACCAATGGTGTAGTCAGTACGAAAAAAATACTCGTCACAAAATGGCGATAGACAGTATTTTATTCTTATTAGATTTCACTGACCATCATTAAAGTTCGTATAAGTGGGTTTGGTCGTTTTTTTGGGTGGTAGAGCCACGCTGAAACTATTATTGGTTTCAGCATTAATGGGTCGGCTCGTCCGGGGTAGTACCACCCTCTCATAGAAAACCGACGTGAAGTAACAGTGCTCGCATTGTTGCGTTTCGTTCGGTCAGTGAGAGCGCCGGAGACCCACCTCCTCTCCCCTCCTCTCTCCTCTCCCTTTCCCTCCCCTAACCCTTCCCTCCCAAAGATGGCAACGCACTTGCGACTCCTCTGGTGTTGTTAGTGTCCATGGACGGTGGTGATCACTTAACAGCAGGTGACCCACCTGTTCGTATGCCACCTATGACATAAAAAAAAAAAAGTGTTTCTCTTACAGTGAATGTTTTTATGTTATTAAGTTTAATGCATCTTGCTACTAGATGGCGCTGTAATAAGTCAACTTCAGTACTGAATAACTGAAATATCACCGCAAAAAAATCCTCAATCTAAAAAGCGCCGTTAAAGTTGATTCAGCTATTTCAGAAATTAACTCGTATTTTAAGTCATAAGTATACTAGCTTCTGTTTGCGAGTTTGCTTGTATCTATGTAGATTTAACACGAAGACTACCATTTTCAAATCAGTTATTCAAACTTTTCAATAAAGGGCTTTGCTGCAACGATTCGTACACGAGAGTTACAAAGGTAAAACTTAAAAAAGGAAAGTAAGATTAATAAGAATATCTAAACATATGTACATACATACGAGTACATAAATAATCATTTTATTTCTATTGTTTTTATTATTGTAAGATGTAAGTCTAATGAAATTCTAATAATATTGTGAACCTAGATAAGTTCTCTTTTTTTTGTTAGAGGATTCACTTGTTACCCAATAAATAAAATTAAAACATACAACTTAACCCAACTTACCTAATAAACTAAGGCTAGCTATCCAACTGGCCTGTTGGTCGCTCACCGGGAACGAGCTGTCATGAAGTTTCACATCTTGCATCGATGCAAGCGCCGGTGACATGTACCCCTTACTCAGGCCCGCTGCGAACGGACCGAGCGACACAGCAAGAGCTGCCAATATCTGCGAAGAAAACAAAGAGACGATTTATTTACACCTCCAAAAGGGCAATTCCAGTGTTACTATGCATATGTTCACGGTAAAACGTACGAGAGAAAAGTCGATAAGTAAATGGCCTTAATACATTCACATAATTTTATTAGTTATATTTTTACATTAGGCTCCACGCGGACGGAGGCGCGGGCACAGCTTGTACACTATAAATTTCTTATTTCTAGACTTGTTAACTGACGACTATGAACCAATAAGAAACCAGAACAGACGTAAAAAAATCTTATATAATTGTTTACGTAATGCACTGAGTATGGGCTTTGTTTACTTATGCTGACCAGAGGAAGCTAAGAGTCAGAAATAACAAGAATTCCGCCCTCCTAATGCCCTAGTTTCAAAACCCAAATAATTCCTTAAAATAAAACTCTCTAAATAAGAACATTTATCTTCATTGAAGCCAATTACCGGTTAAGGCATCTCAACGAGTTAATATCAGCTTGTTAGCTATGTAATGTATTCGATAAGTGATATATACGGTGTGTTACGTTGGTACACGCAACGGCAAGGGATCGATCAATGTTGAACACCCTGTGTGAGCGTGAATGGACTGCGAGTGATTGAATGTTAATTACAAACATCGATATCGATAGTTTTGAAGTGAAAACTTCGTTAGGCGCACTCAGCGGTATTTGTTTGACAGGAGATAAAGTTATGATTTCGCCTCATGACACTCTACTTAAGCGTGACCGAGTGTATTACGCGTACGCTTATTGCGTCAGATTAGTGACCTAATATAGCTGCCTGTGTAAGTACCTGTAATTTTGATGGTTTGTAGTGAGATTTTACAGCCCATTATTTGTTTGATTTAATGAAATGATAAATTGTTATTAATTTCAATATACTAATTATGAAGTATAAATAATTCATACTAAAATTAATTTAAAAATCAAAAGAGAACACAGTTATATCATTCTTAAGAGTTTCTGTCGGCGGTATTTATGTCTGCCTCGACTTTTTTTTTTCTGAATACCCATTTATGATCTGTGTGGGTGACTACAACACCAATAAACCGAAATACCCTAGTTTAAAACCCTCAAATATAAACCTCTTTACGTTTTATCGACATTCAAAACATCGACTTATGACCATCGATACCAGCCTAACGATGTCAAATCACTACCCACTCAATCTAAAAGCGTTCGCTAGATCGTCCCGAGTGTTTCGTGGAGTCAACGTCCGGCACACTGCCACACATTCTGTGTCGTCGAATGCAAATTTAGTTCTATAGATGGAACATTATAAAATGATCCGTAAACACATAGGCATAAGTGCCAAACTATGGGCATTATAAGGATTGACGGCAAATAAAAATTGTAGCGACAATAGAGTGAATTATTGTAGAAAATTGTCGTATTTTATGACATGAATTTTTTTACGAATGATACATGACCGCAAATTCTTTCTCAGAAATACGGAACGAATACATAACCTACTTATAAGATGAAATATGAGTTGAAACATATTGAGTGTTTTATAGTTGTGCTTTAAAAAAATACATTATAGTGAAATTTTTAGCGACAATTATCGTACATATGTTCCATTTATGTTTTCATTTTGCAAAAACATCTTTAAGTAATTTCTGTATTTTCACTTAATCATTACATAGTATAAAACAAAGTCCTCTACCGCGTCTGTCTGTCTGTCTGTTCGCGATAAACTCAATAACTACTGAACGGATCATCATGCGGTTTTCACCAGTGCATAAAGTGATTCATGAGGCACATTTTCTTATATAATTTGTCAAAAATTGTTTTATAATCAGGACGGGACAACGTCTGCCGGGCCCGCTAGTAAAGCATAAAGTACTAGAGTGTAATAAAGCAATAAAGTGTCTTATATAACTAGGAGATGTCCATAAAATACGTATAACATCGTGTCACAGAGGTAGAAACCATAAGGTTCATGACGTTATATGTACAAATATATCATTATATAAATCTAAAATGATTTAAATATTCTTGATTTTGTTTTAAAAATAGGATGTTTTGTAAAGACACATGATTGAAGCGAAACCTTTTTATTATAAGGAAATATTTTAATAAAAAAGTACAACAAAAAGCCAACGTCATGTCACACTCCCAGACAGCCAGCCCATCCAAGTATTGACCGCGTTCGACGTGACGCTTAACTTTGGGGATAGGTCGAAAACCGGTGTTTTCAACACTCAATCCGACACAGTGTTTATCCCCACCACTTTGCGTCACACAAAAAGGTTGTAGGTCAGAATTTCAAAGCCATTCCATAAGAAGTTTCACTTCTTCCATGCATAAAATAACAATGTAAGTCTAACGTATCTGTACTTTTTAGATTTTTGTGATAAAAATTATTGCGGGTATCTAGGAATATGTAAGAAAATAATTTCAATCAAATTTAGAAATGTCTGTCTATATGTTTGTATGAATACCCATCACTGCTAAAATAAAACGTTCATAATAAAACCACACAAATCAAATCATAAAACATATCTTCGAGAATAACTTAGTCTTTGTTTCATTAAAATCGGTTCAGCCTATCAAAAGTTATTGTAATTTTAATGACGACGCGGCGTAAGTACGAGAGAAAAGTAGATATGTAAAGGAATATTTTTAGATGACTTTGTTAATCACTTTTTACATAAGGTTCCACGCGGACGGAGTCGCGGGCCCACCTAGTAATATAAAGTAATCACCTGTCTCCTATATCTGTTCTTGCCATCAGCAGACCTCATCATCATTATCCTTGTCTCGGGTGTGATGTTTGTCATCTTTTCATCGACACGGAGATTCGCCTTCTCGCTCATGTACACCGGTTTTCCTCTATTTGTCTCTTTCAGTATTTTCTATTTGGAACTTTATCGACGTCACGTGATCATTATTCTTTTCTGAAACAACGGATTAACATAATTAAGTAAATTCGTACGAAAATCGACATAAGGTTGCGCTTAGATAGCAAGAGTTAAAATGTAGATTTATATATACAAAATATTACATTGTAGTGTCTGTTTGTGATACCAAAATAACAGCTTGTACTAACTGGATATGAAAAGAATATATGTTAGAATTTATATATGTTAAGAATTATAATTATAATATTTATATTATTATATATGTTAAGAATTATATTATATTATTATAAATTAGAATATATATATGTTAAGAAGTAACTTGGGCTACTTTTAGTTTAGAAACAAAATAGTGTTTCCAAAAGATAGTGTCCAGAACCGCACGCATTCCACACACGCATCTTAACACTAAACAATTATTTTTATAAACTACATGCTAGCCAAGTCACGTGTAACAGCTAGCTGTTAATATAAATAAGTTATTATAAACTGCATGAACTGTTGACAAAAAATAAACACTAAAAATAATAATATATATTTTAGGAATATAACTGTTTTAAAGAAATTAAAAAGTTAAGATCATTTCCCCAAATCTCTTGAAGAATATACAAATTTACAACATCCTAATAAATTGTCCTGAAAATTGGTCGTTTTAAATTTTTAATGGCCATTAAACTACTGTTGGAATGTATGGAATCTTTGATTTACTAAAATTTAGTATCTTTTTCACATACTTCTAAAAGACAAGTGGGTTTGCTTTATTATTTGTTTTATATATGCATAAATAAAGTCGTTGTGTCTTTTGTTTATCCGGGCTCATCTCCGAAACGGCTGAACCAATTTGGATGAGACTTTCACTGGCAGTTATAGAACTGTTCAGAGTTTTCATTATATCATTATGCTTTTTTATAGTACTGAAAACTAATCATGTTAATTTCTAATTGGTAAAAGTGCTATAGATATGTGTTTGCAGTTTCATGTGAATTATATGTTTTAAAGTATCTTTTGTATATTTAATTATAACTTTGCACTTATTACCTATCGCCTATCATTTTACCGGTTTTAAGTTACGTCGGGTAATTGTACTACTGCTTAACTTCTATGGAAAAGCGTAATGATAATCTCTGAAATGTTTCTATCTGCCATAAAAATCTCAACAAAATCAACTCAGCCGATACGGATACAATCCCGGATAAAGTAGAGACGTTTCGTATACAGATTTCATCCTCAAAGTATAAATAGAAAAATATTTAAAAGACGAAATGATAAATTTCGCTGATCTACTGAGATCAACCACCTTAAATCACCGTTTTAACTTTAAAAAACGCACACACGACACAAAATGTTCATCGCGTCATGAAGAACTATACTACACTGAAGACGTTCAAACGAATCGCCCATTGATTAGCGATAAAAACAATCAATTGTCTCCGAACACAATAGGTATAATTGAATACTGTTATATTACAATCGTTAGAACGGTCTGTTTGTTCGCACACACTTATTCTTAGTGAAAATGTCTCTAGAACATAACTGTGCTTAAGAACATGAAGTTGAACGTTGAATAATATAAAAGTTGATCATCAGCCTGAAAGAGACCCAATGTAAGGCCATAGGCCTCTTCCAGAAGGAAGGCATGGTCCTAATCGCCGCACCAGCCCACAACGTATTGGCGATTTCAGACTCAGAGAAATCTACAGTTCAGTTTTCCCACATAGTTGTGCAACATTTCTCAGGTTCAGGTTTCCTCGCGATGTTTTCCATCAATTAATTGGTCGGAATGATATTCCACCGGTCATACAACGAGACCACAAGGATACATTGTAATTCCGTCTAGCGGCGAGTTATAGGGAAATTAATAGCGTATAAAATATTCTCTATAGTTAAATATCTACATATTTCCATGACAATCGGTTTAGAGAGTCACCTAGTGACAAGTTATCGTAAATGAGATAACAAAAAGAAACTCGAGGCAGTCACCGACAGAAGTGATAACTAAAAATAATGAAATAACTTTTTTATTTTATTTTAGCACGGCAAAATGACTGCACTATGCCTGATGGTAAGCACAGTACAATCCAAAAACAATGGCGACCACCGAGTGACACAGTATTCAACGCTGCTCGCCGCTGTCATGCCGGCCTGCGAAAAGCTGGATATGCACAGGCTGATCCCGAAACACGACCCGCAGAAGCGAATCATTATTACGGGCTTTTTCGCCATATACATGATGGTTGCGACCCAGTCAGGCTGTAAAACCCTACCACCGCGCTTTCGCCATTGCCTCGTTCGTTATTCAGCAGGGTGCACCACGTGCAGGTGAGGTTGGCCTGGGTGTCTCAAGTCTTATGATGTTATTCGACACCCCTTACATAAACTGTGTTCTCTTCTGAATTTTGCAAATTAATTATAATGTGAATGGCAATATTTAGTGTGGTTTTCACATCTGTCGGCACACGGATCAATAATTACATACATTTTTATACAGTGTATTAATTAATCAAATATATGATATGTTGCAGAAGTCCAATAAAAAATATCAATATCAGATATACACAGGCCCCTACACTACGCGTCGCTAGTCTGACGCAAGACGCGCCAGCGCATTAGGGTCGGTCACGCTTACTAGCATGTCATCACGCGATATCAGAAGTTTATCTCCTGCCAAAAATATACTCAGCGCGCCTAAAGAGGTTTTCACTTCAAAAACCTCCGGTAAAAAATACATGTAAGTTGATTCCATAATAAGTTAGATAAAATACAAGAAAGAAGGAAATCATACATAGAAATAATTGGCTGTGAGTTTTAATTAAATAATAATATTAATATAGAAATGATTACCAGGAAGTTATATTGTATAATGAACGTATAATATTTCAAAGACGTCATAAAAGAGATGAATGTTCAAAACAAAACATCTTCTATAACTCCTATTTATTAATAAACACATTTCTATTTCAAAACATTTTCCCAGACTACCAATGACGCAGTGAATAAAGCGCGTAAACCAGTTACAGAAAGATATGAGATTGCTATATACTCATATATAAAGTATTATAAAATCGATTGGTTATTTTTAAATATTATAGGTGGTAAACGAACAGGTGGGTCACCTGTTAGTAAGTGATCACCGCCGTCCATAGACACTAGTAACACCAAGGGAGTCGTAAGTGCGTTGTCGGCCTTTTAAAGAAGTGTGCGCTCGTTTCTTGAATGTTTGTAACTAGTAATGACTTGGAAACACCGTCACTGGGAGTCGAATCGACAGGGTCGAAGTACGAGGCAGAAGTTACCTTGAGAACCTCACCGTGGAAGACCTCAGCCCCTCCAGATGGTGTGGATGAAATTACAGTTTCAGGCGGGTTGTACGATGTGAACGATCCCTTGCCGCCCCCACAAAACGGTCTGTCGGTACACCGTGGGGTTTTAGTCCGTGCGACTCGGACATAACCCACCCTCTCCCCCGGGAGGGTGGCGTATCCATAAGGGATTTCCCCACGTTAGGCGGGTTGTACGATAGTGGAATGTAGCGGCAGGTATCAGTTCAACAACTCCTCTGAACACTCACCGTGGTAGATGCGATAAAAGACGCAAAGATACGTGATGTCCCGACGCTGTGCTAATGAGTCAGGCCGATTGGATATATTACCTCGTCACATACGATTCGAGCCGCTCTACGCTGGATGCACCCAAACGGAAGCAGCTGATAATGAGGCGCTCCAGCCCAAAGGTGACAACAGTATTCCATGTGTTGGCGGACTTGCATCTTATGGTCTGACCGGTGAAATATAATTGGAATAAAGAATTTCTCAGAGTTCACATATATCGACTAATACAAATTAGTAAAACTATAGACCGACGGAAGGAAATCATCATGAGGAAACCTGAAGTTGAAACGTATTCTTTTAGTAAATTACTATCTTATGCCAGAAAACTATATAACTGTGAATATCTCAGAGGTTGAAATCGGCAATACGTCGTGGGCTCGCGTAGTGATTAAGCCTACGTGGGCTCACACATTAACATAGACACATAACATAACATATATAATACACCTAAAAACCCTACCTTCCTTCGAGACGAGACATATGACCTTGCAGTGAGTCTCTTACAGAGTGATGACGATATGTAGAGATATAGTATAGCTTTAACTGGAACGTGTGTACCTAAAAAGGCACTATAATTAGGTCAATGGTGCAGCGTTTGGAATAATTCCCAACGAACCAAGGTTTCGCGGATGTACGGAACCCGAGCCACGTAAACTCTCAATACTATCTGTGTTAATAGCTACTGAGAAAAAAAATACGGACAAACAGAACATAAATTTCGTTTAACTATAAAGAAATAACTGGAGTATATGAATGAACTGGGCTGTGTAGGTGGTATTTACATTTCGATAATGACTCAATGGTAGATTGACGTAGATTCAATACTTGTAACGAACTGGAGTTTTACGGTGAAGGAAAGCATCTTTATAAAACTAATAGAGGACCCGGCGGACGTTATCCTGCCCTGAAAATCCTTGACAAATTATATACCAAAAGCTTCCCCATAAATCACTTTATCCAGTGGTGAAAACCGCATCAAAATCCGTTCAGTAGTTTTTGAGTTTATCGCGAACAGACAGACAGATGTGGCAGAGGACTTTATAAAACGTAGTGATAATATAGTGGTACGGTTTTATAACGCCTTCATAGGTATTTACCACTTACCACTCTCAATTTAGGCTCTGAGAAGGCGCTTGTCAACGTCAAAGTGATCGCTGTATCGAACAAATAACCCAGTGATCGAGAAGAACCGGCAACAAACTCGATCTGGTTTATATTTTCATCAAACATATTTTTACAAAGAGATAGTTAGATTCGTTTTTGGTGGCTGCAGAGGGGAGTAATTTCCAGCCGTCACCGTTGTTCACATATCGGTTAACCCTATCCTAGCCTATGGACATTAAAACACACATTTTCAAGCATCTGTGAGTATGCCAGCTGGTGCACTAGAGCCAGCCTCTAGGTTAAAAGTGTTTATCATCTTAGACCGCACCATTGTTTAAAATTCGATTACCTTGCTGGCAAATGCGAATCTTCTATCATTATTTCATTACATAGTATAAAACAAAGTCCCCTACAGCGTTTGTCTGTCTGTCTGTTCGCGATAAACTCAAAAAGTACTGAACTGCTCTTAATGTGGGTTTCCCCAGTGGATAAAGTGATTCATGAGGAACGTTTTGGTATATATTTTGTCAAGGATTTTTTTTATAATCAAGACGGGACAACATCTGCCGGTCGCGCTAGGTCGGTCGCTGAAAATCTGTTACCAAATATCTTTGTATATTCCAATACTTCAATCGTGGGGTAGTTCTTGGTCACATTTAACATGTAAAATAATAATATTGCAACTATTTAACCACTCATGCTGTATAATTACTGGCTTTTGCTCGCAAATTAGTTCGTGTTTCCTGTATGAAAGATAGTCTGTGTTCTTTCCTTTCCATTTCCTATATTCTTAACAAATATACCAAACGAACAAATATATATTTTGCCGCTAGATTTAAATAATAGCCTCTTATATTGGTAAATAAATTTGCTTGATAATGGAGCGGCCGTTAATTATGTGAAACATTTTTATTAAATTCTGTCTCGTACATATTTCCTTGGTAAGTATTACTGTTAGATTTCTTTAGCTATCATGGGTCATCAACATGACAATACATTTGTACCAATAATAAGAATGTTGTAATTAAATTTAAATGTAGCGTGTTTCAAAAATAAAACTAAATATTACTATACTATATATTCAACAATGATTTAATACAAATAATTTGAAATATAACAAACTATAACAGAATGAGAAAGAAAATGCTAAAACCAAAATAAGCTAAATTCAATCTTGGCCGTTCCTAATATTTTACGTTATTTTTCAAAATCTTCAAATTTTGTGCATATAAAATATGAAGACAAAAAGAAATATGAAATATGATAAAAAAAAAACTAAAAACTTTATGGACGACAAAATTTGAACTTCATTATCGGTGTATAGAATGGAAATGGAAATATTAAAAATATTAAAAAATGTAACGACTCAATTATCACATATGGTATGACGCTTATCCCTCAGATGAAATCTGCTTTAAGAACAATCGATAATTCAACTAAAACCTTCACGGCAGGTTTTAATTACCCCCCACCCGTTCTTAAATGAGATTTCGTTGGATTTTGCCAAAATCAAACCCTACATTCTATGCTTACGGCTTCAAAATTAATGGGTAATTAAACTCACTCTGCAAAAGAAGGACGAATACTACTACGCTACTGGACGAATAGGTGTGACTTTTCCGAATCTATTCGCAGCGGGGTCACGAGATTTTCGGTCTAAACGACTGACTGTTCTAGATCTAAAAATAATAAAGCTGAACCGTACGGGAACTGTCTATTTCGAAAGGCCAGACCGTCGACTCGTGTCGGCTCTGTCATATGCCAAACAAACACTAGCAGCGTGTAAACAACAGCTGCCTCATATTGCGCAAATTGCTGCCATTTACGGTATATTTTATATCGAAATAAAACGCGATATACTCTCTACTATCCGATATTAAACGTTCATATAATATGAATAAAGTTTAATTTGCTTTACGCTTTCTTTATTGGCAGATCAATGCGTTGCGTTTTTATATGATGTGCTTGTTTATTATAATAACAAATATTTGAATGAGATATGATTTATTACATTAATATATCGTAGTCTAAATATTTACTTTTTATGTATAATATCTTGAGAAATCTTACTCATAATAACTTTTATCTTTGTTATTCTAACAATATCTTTATGTTTATAATATTTACAGAGAGAAGCTTTTAACGATAGGAATATAAAGGTATGGTATTCTGCTGCGGGGGACGGCTGCAGAGGTGGATACCATATTTTTATTACAGAAACGGGCAATTCCAGCAATACAAAATATGGGACATCGCGAATCAATAAAAACGAAGTTCCAGGAATTCGGTATCTTAACTCTACCCTCTCAATACATTCTTGATCATTTGATATATAGTATGTCCGTAAAAACTTTGAAATACTGCATTTTGTAAAAGACGGCATGATCTATATACTAGAAACTGTAACAAACTGGTCGTCCCATATTCCAGACTTAGCAAACCCAGTAATAGATTTTTAGGTAATAGTCTTAGGCTTTAAAATAGAGTCCCAAAGCATATTACTGATTTGCCGGACTGTAAGTTTAAGCGCCACGTCAAGCGGGTTTTGGCATCAAAAGGTACAAAGATATTGTATAATATAAAATAATATATAGTGGATCAATATGTGAACGATGGTGATATCTGGAATTGACTATTCTCTGTGCATCCATTAAAAACAATTGTATGATATATTGGAAATATATATGTTAAAAAGATGTACCCGATCGAGTTTCTTGCCGGTTCTTCTCGATGAGTGGGTTGTTTGTCCGAACCGGTGGTAGTTTTAACGTTCATAAGTGCCTTATTAGGGCCTACACTGAATAAAGTATTTTTGTTTTGATTTAAATAATGATCCAAAAACAACTAAACTAGAAAAGTAAATGTAGTTACACGTAGATAATATATGGTGCTGTCGTTTATAACGTTACAAATACAGATAAAGTCGTGGGTGGTTGCTAGTAACAATATATTTATCATCTGTGTTTTCTCTTTGTTCTCATATAATATTGTAAATATATAAACTTTAAGGCTAAAGTGTGTGTTAAAGAAATATCCATATATATATTCGAAAAACGCTACCTTCTACCCCCGCAGACGGGTGGAGATTATATAAAGTAAGCCTTATTACTGTCCATCCGTGGTAGATATTTACGGCCAATATATTATTTTTAAGTTAAACTTCTTATAGCAAGGCTTTGAAATTCTGATCCGCAATACTTTTGTGTGGTGAGAAGTGATGGGGTAAACACTGTGTCGTCAGGTAGAGTGTCCACCATACTGGTTCCACTCCGATCACCGAAGTTGAGCAATGTCGTGCGCTGCCAGTATTTGGATGGGTGACCGGCTTGGATCATCGTGTCACGTTGCATTTTGGTTTTACTTTTTAATGTTTATGTTTTAAATCTTTTCTATTTTTCCAAAACCGTTTCAATTTGTATTTTGATAGTTGTATTTAAGATTCAACTGCATCTATACTAACCATATTATTATAGTTCAAGTTGCCTTTAAAATAATATGAGATTATGGCCAAATTAAAATAGACCTTTTTATGTGTTAATTTAACTGTGTTAACAGTATTAAAAGTCACATAAGGCGAATTAGTACGTAAAGTGTACAAGCTGTTCTCTATAATTTATAACACAATCACAACAAAGTAGAAGTCATAAACGTGTATACGATCCAAATTGATTTGTGAGTTCCCTTTGATAGGATTTAAGGGGTTTCATTTGGCTTTCACTGTTTCATATGGACTTTATCAGAGTATATTTTTTTTGTTTTATATATAACAAGCTGACACGCGTGACTTCGTCTGCGAAAAATCTAAAAAAAATAGTCGAGGCAGTCATAAGGACTACTGACAGAAGTGAATACTCAAAACAATGGAACAACTGTGTTCTGTTATGGTTTTTTTTATTAATTGTAGTCTGAATTATTTTAATTTCATAATTTGTATATTAAATTATTAACATTAGTGGGGTTTTCATTTTTATACAGTTTAGTAAGGAATCAAACATATGATGAGATGAGCACAGTCTCAATAAAAAATATCAATATAACATGTACAGATGCCGCTGTAACAACGCGTCGCTAGTCTGACGCAAGTCGCACAATCGCAATACCGTCGTTCACGCTTATTAACATGTCATGACGCGAAATCATAAGTTTATCTCCTGCCAAAAATATTCAATATCAACGCATATTCACGCGTATTCACTTCAAATAATCTAGAACGTAAAAAAAAAAATATTTACCTAAATAAAAAATAGTCTATAGCACTCAGGGATAATATACCTTTCTAACAGTGAAAGAATTTTCAAAATCGCATCAGTAGTATCGGAGATTACCCCGAACATCCAAACTCATAAACTTTACCTCTTTGTAATATTAGTATAGACTAGTGGCCCGTTCCGGCTTTGCCTGAGTGCAATCAGTACTTAAACTGTTCCATGTGTGAAGTCAGGGAAGGTCTATTAAAACTGACCGTTTTTTGTTTCATTATCTCGGATTTAATATGTTTTACGTGATTTAGCGTTACTACAGAGATACATGTTTTCGTTTCTCGTACAGTAATCGAATAATAATAATCTAAATATATAAAAATCCACCATCGTCATGTTTGTCCACGATGACCTCTGAAACTACTCAATCGATCTTCATGAAAGTCGGCATTTATGTATAATTAGGTCCAACATGAGAGATACGATAATTTATATTTCGATTAATGGCTTCTATATTTTTTAATTACGAATAAAATTATCGTCAATGTTGGTTATTGTAATTATTTGTAAGTGCCATGAGTCTCGAACAGATGGCGCTTTAACTTGTTTGTTGTCAGGAAACTGTAGGACCGACTGTTATATCATAGATGGCGCCACGTTTTAATTTTGAATTCCCTTTTCAGTTCCAGTTTATTTTATGTTTACGTTAATCTATTTACTACGTAACTTCGCTTTTCCAGTATCAAGTTTTTATACAGACTCATTACCGGATAATGCCAAATACTTTATCATAATTTAAATTTCAATAATGCGTGGATAGGTTAGCTAGTAGTTTATAAATGTCATATAACATCAAAATAGTGTTATTAATGCGAACAGAACCGAGTGAATCAGTTAGTTGGCGATAGAATTCAATTTTACACCCATTACGCTCGCCGTCCATCGCTACTTAATGCTTACACGATTAATGTGTTCGATACAATAAAACTTAATTAAAAACACTTTTATAGTAAGCTTATGTAATGAACTCACATCGGTTCGCGGCTTCGCGTGTGTTTCTTATGCAATAATTATTTTTGGCTCGTTATTTTGTTTTATTCAAATAACGGTACAATATACTACTATATATCTTTATCTCTAGTTATTTATAACAAACACAGATAAAATGGCCGGCAGCTTCTAGTTTATATTAATATTATAAAGAGGTAAAGTTTGTGAGCTTGTGATGTTGTTGGGGGTAATCTCAGGAACTAAATCAGGGTTTATTTTCTTATTGAGGGCTTCGGCTGCGTGTTAACGTTAACCCAAACTAACTATTACACGCGGACGAAGTCGCGGCCAGAGGCTAGCTATCTATAAATTCCAGTAGTGTAACTGTTCCACACATTCCAACAGTGGTAAGAAATATAAATTACATTATCTACATCGTGAATAAGTTGCAAAAAAAAAAAACGAAGCGTGATTTTATATCTCAGAACAAGTTCTTTTAAACACGTCTTGTGGTTGTTAACTTGATATTCATCGCTAAATTGCTCTTGTATCGGCAAGTTACATCTTTATGGAGGGTATTTTAGACCTTACGATATTTCAATACGACACGATTTTGTCTGACCACTTGTTTTTTAAAATTCACAGTAAATATTGCTTCCTCGTTATATGTAACTAGCTTTTTTTCCCGATAAGAGTCACTCTGTCCTTTTTTACATCTCTGATAACGTATGTGTGAAAAATTTCAAGACCGTCGGTTGAGTAGTGTAACATGAAAGTGTAACAAACAAACAGAGACATTGTCATATTCATAATATTAATTAGGACTAGTGACCACCTGCGATTTTTTTTACGATATCTTTACATATAACGACATCATTTTGTGATAATGATTTTTGTAGCTCACGTGGAAATAGTTCTTAAGACTTTCCCAACTTACTTATTCCAACTATAACTTATCGTTATATTTTGTCCAATTTTAATAATATCTTTATAAATTATAGCCTATGTGTTATTCTAAAATCTAAACTATATTACTGCAAGTTTTCTGCTTATATCAACACGATTCTATTGAACAGTCGTCGTTATTTGAACGATAAAATTAGTTAGAACTTAACTCTACTTTAAGGTATTTTAAAATGTAATATATTTGACTGTCTGCTTTTGTACCTATAACTAGAAAATCCTTTAACCTATGTACATGATTCCTTTTTAGATTACTTGTGTACTCTGTGAGGTAAAAATAATCTTTATAACTCATAGCTTGTATATTATTTTAATGTATCTGGGATCCAATAAAGCCCTGACAGGTATTCTCGCATATTATTTTAATCACAAGCAAGTCTACTCCACTTTATTATTTGTTTTTAATCGCGCATTGTATTATCGTCAACACAGTAAATCGCCATCTCGTAAAACAGTAAGTAAGTACCATGTAAAACTTCATACAACATCCGCTCGTACCTTGCATTCCATTTTACCTAACAGTCCCATTTATATAAGCTTTTTAACTACGATAATACCCTACAAATCTTTCCTTATATGTTTTTACTGCTTGCTTGAGTAGGAATAGTACTATATTATAACAATCTTTTTGTTCTTGGTGGACATTAGGAACGCATCGAATCGTATAGTTCTTATTTGATGAACTATTACAACTACCGACAGCAGAAGCGTCTCCGTCATTTTATCTAATCATTAATAAAGATACCCATTTTTCACCGGTCCGGTGTTTCATATAAATTGTCTGTAAAGATGTGTCACATACAATTTCGGTTAAAAAAGGAAAAATCGTTTACGAATCGTGTCGTTTCGTCTAAAAGGTATTTATTTTTAATCGCGCCTTCATTACCGCAGTCCATCATCATGACACCATCTTCGGTAACGAGATGCGACGGGAATTATGGGAGAATCGATACGGTAATGATACCGTGGGATGGGCTGTCGTGAAAAATGTATGAAACCGCTTTCTATATATAAACTCATTGGTGGTAATAATCGAACGGGCCCAATGGTTTTTGCGGTAGATGTTGACGGGGGTAATTTCGTAGCTAGACCATATAAATACTAGATAAAATGGATTTAACTGCATAAGAAAAATCTGTCTTAAATTTTCGTCTAGTTACTCGTCGTTAAATCAATAATAGATGGATCATCAAGCGTGGGAACACGAGACACAAATCGACACTATGTCACTGCGAGTATTGTAATTAAAAGAATAAGGTTGTAAAAATAGTTCGTCTCGAATCTTTAATCTCTTTCGACGCAAACAGTATTTAATGAGTTTCCGTAACTCTGTACAGTGTAAAGTCTTTATAACGTCATTTGTTATAACGTAAAAACTTTCTATAACTTAGAAATTAGTTCAGTTTGGTTTGATTTATTACAAAACCCATACATTAATTCACTCTTTACGCAACACCACAGCCATTCTCTATTACGAAGAAATATTATCTTGTTTAGACATCAACTACATATTTAACAGTGTAATTGTTTTTATAATCAGCTTACAAAACTTAATCTTTTGAGCTAACACGAACTCGATGCCGTCAAAGTTGTAGAAAAAATCATATTGTTTCATGAAAATGATTCCACCACATCCCGAGACATGCACAATATACTTAAAAAAAACAAATATGGGCCCAACAAAACACGTCAGATGATGGTTTCATATCGGTTTACTCTTCTAAAGTTAATATATAACCGATTTCGTGTCGCTTTGATCTTGCGAGATGCTTAATTAAGTAAATTGTTTACTTTGTTTACCAGTCTTATTATAAGAATCTCCATTGAGTTTTTGGCGGGAACTCATTCTGTCATGTAGTGGATTTTATATTTTATTTATAATCTTGTGTTATTGACACTATATTTTCTAATATTGATCGTGTTTTTGGTAATATAGTTGACTCGACAATGTCAATAATAATATCGAAGATAGATTTCCAAAAATAGAATAATAAAAAAAACCATTTAATAAATACAAATCAGAATAGAACAGATATCAGTTTTCATAGAATAAAAAAACAGATGCGACATATAATTTATTATACTTTTAATTATATCCCATTAATGGAGACACTGCGTCGTTTATAACATTTACACAAAGCGAACAAGCGTGTGTGAGTTACTAAGATACAATTGTGCGTATAAAAGTACAAATAAGTTATAAGGAATTCACTAATACATTGTAATACACGTATATATATTTTCTATCAAGTGAACAGAAGTCGTAAAACTATTCTGATAAAACTCATTCGGTCATAAAATACTGTTGTGCTACAGCGCGAGGACTTCAGCTGGGTTACTTTAATATACTAGTGTATTCCTGTATTTACTTGACAATAATTATAAACATTTACAAAACTAGCGAGGACCGAAACCACATCGCTATTATTTCGTTCAAATATAATGAAGAATTCTAACTAATATTATAAATGTGAAAGTTTGTTTGTATGTATGTTACGTTTTCCTACTCAACTGACCGTATTTAAATTTCGCATACGCAATTTTAGAGGCATACAAAAGGACACAGAGTATACTTTTCATCCAGGAAAAATTTCATTTTTACTATCTATATGTCAAATGTACATTAAAACGAATGTAGCTGAGACTAAAAGCTAGTTAATAATAACAAGCCAGTTCTTACCACCCCGTTCTCATACAAATGGTTTTCTTTGTTTTATATGAATTAATTAAGAGTTATCTTTAATTATTTTACATTTGAAGTGATTGTAATTAACCTATAAAGTATACAAGTAGCGAAAAAGTAAGTAAAGGTAGTGCTCTTCATGTCACACACACTTAAAGTTACGATACGAATAACAAAAAGCCATTTCATAATAATGTCATGGTTATAAATTGTAACACTGCACAAAACAATAGATAACTCAACAGTAGACTAATTGACATTGGTTTATAACAACGATAGTTTCAAATAATCATATGTAGGCGTTTGTACAAAGTTATCTATCTGTTATCATCGCTCTGTGTAATTGAGTCAGTAGTATGTTCGTAGAGTAAAAAAAACATTGTCATATAAAGAATTGAATATATACGTTCATTATCCGCAGTTTCATTTTATGTCTGTGTTTAAGGATGACATACAAACATTCAATTTGTTTTCAAAATTGTCTTTTTATTTATCAGCTTATAGAATAATATCACTAAATATATTGTGCTGTCTATATTTTGCTCTGTTCATAACGTGACACCTTTAGTTTTTTATTAGTAAAAACTATACCGATGGAAAAGAAAAAATATTTTGTAAATTATTCTTGTTCTTTTTGTAGCACTGGATCGTATTAAAAATTATTGTTTTATTTCTCATTAAGTGAACTATGTTATTTTGGATTAATGAATTTCTTTGAACTGAAATAATCGGAACTTGTACTAAGGCACTCGTTTTATAGTGTCTGTTTTACAATCCATTGATGTTTTTTACTAACTCTCTAGTTTAACAATTTTATGACTCTGTTTTTGAAGACTATTTTTATGATAACTTTTGCTATGCCAATAACATTGGGATGTTCGTATCTCGTGCTGATCTCACATCTCGTGCTTTTAGTGTTGCGAGTTACATTACTGTGAGCGTATAAGAGAGAAAATAAACATCGGTAGTATATTATATCTACAGTAATATTATAAAGCTGACGAGTTTTTTTTGCTTGAACGCGCATATCATAAGAACTACTAGTCCGATTTGAAAAATTCTTTCAGCGTTAGATAGCTCATTTATCCAGAAAGGCTATAAATATATTTATCATCACGCTAAGATCAATAGGGGCGGAGCACCGTTGTAGAATGTTTCAAAATTGTTTTTTCTTTTCTTTAGAGAGATTCCGCTGCTTGCTAGCGTTAGCTCAAAGGAACTATTCCACATGGACGAAGTCGCAGGCAGAAGCTATTTATAAATAATAGAACTACACAAACTGTTTTGAATTTTTCTAATGGACAAATTAAAAAAATGCCTAACCGATTTTAGACATTCTTTAACTTATATAGGACTTTTTCAACGCAGGTAAGACAGGATACCCTCCAGTTTAAACGGGAAGGCCAAGAAAAAGTATGTGAGACACAGCAGGGAGAAACCCTGAAGCAATACGCACTAATAAACCCCATGGTGCTGTTACAAAACACTCTTCATGTCACCAACCGAGAACTGCTCGCGCATTACTTCTGAGATGCGTTAGCGGCAAGTAGCAAGGACAGTATTTTATTTTCCAAATCTACATTAACGCGAGATAACCCGTAAAAGCTAGTATATTATGCAGTGAAAGGTTTCTCTTATTTTTAAAGCTACCATACTTTTCAATCCTGTAGTAAATTAGGTTTACAGTGAAGGAAGTCAATCGGCGTGCCTTTTGGGTGTGTCCTGAGGTACAAGAGTCATTCCGCCTCGATGTTTAGCGTGTTTACCATGTAGACCACATCGTCATTTAATATTAGCTGGGACTATGGTCTAACATTAAAATCTCTAAAGTATAATAAAAAAAGGAGTTCGAAAAATCTAGTGTTAATATCAGCCCTAACGGATGAACACAATTGCTTAGAACTTTATATGCAGTCACAGTTTAGTTTTTACGACCTACAGATACTATGTAAGAGTTGGATCCGAACTATGTTGCGATGTACTGTTATATCTTACTAACCGTAGCCCGCCGCTGAGTTTATGACTTATATCGCTGATCTAGTTAACAAAGTACTAGGTTTTATTCCGGTTTTCTAGATATTTTTACCGATTTTATAATTGTTTTTCACCGTAGTAACGCTCAGAGCGGTTTACAATTTGCCAGATTCATACGTACTATGTTTTTGATAGAGGGCAGCACTTGTTCGTTTAAAGTTCTTTCAGGTAAATTTGTCGACAGATACATTCCATTTCATTAATAAAACTAATATAGAAAATGGTTTGTGGTAACATATCTTCTATTCATATTTATTACTTTATATATTTTTGTATAAAAAAATATTGCAGGCTTCTTGGAATAAGCTATACAATACATTTCAATCATTTTTAGAATGTATGTATGTCTATCTGTGTGTCTGTCTGTTTGTTTGAACATGCATCACTGCTAAAGTACAGCGTTCACGATAAAACTTCATATAAATCATTCAAATCATAAAGCATATCCTCGAATAACATTTAGTCTTGGTTTCATTAAAATCGGTTCACTCTATCAAAAATTATTGTAATGTTTTGTACATGAGGTTCCACGCGGACAAAGTCGCGGGTAGAGCTAGTACCTAATAAAAATACAGAACAGACTATATTTTATTGTATACTAGCGGGCCCGGCAGACTTTGTTCCGCCCTGATTATAAAAAAATCCTTGACTAATTATATATAAAAATGTTCCTCATGAATCACTTTAAGCACTGGTGAAAACCGCATGAAGATCCGTTCAGTAGTTTTTGAATTTATCGCGAACAGACAGACAGACAGACGCGGTAGAGGACTTTGTTTTATACTATGTAATGAAGTTGTATAATGTAATGTAACTCGGATGTAAACGCAATATTACTAATTTAATAAATTAACAAATTAATAATACAGTATTTATCACTGAAAAACAAGAAATTACACTATTCAGCCTACTACAGAATCGAAAAGTCATGATAATTTATTTAAATACATCGTTACGCAATCACAAACAATAATAATCAAGTACGTGCATATTTACTTTTTTATATATATTTGCCTCTAATTTTTGCACGTAATAAAAACTAACTTGATGGATGTATTGAAAACTCCCATACAAGCGTTGGTGGTGTAATGGTCAGCATAGTTGCCTTCCAAGCAGTTGATCCGGGTTCGATTCCCGGCCTACGCACGTTTTTTTTTAAGATGTTTACTTAGAAAACTGTAGAATTATTCGATTTTACACTATATATGTATTGTATATATATATATATATATATAGACTAGCTGTTACCCGCGGCTCCGCACGCGCTTTTTAAAAAATGTTCTAAAGAAATGTAAAATTGTGAGTGGGGGTGTAAATTACAGAAAAGCTTTTTTAAAAACATTTGTAACTACGACACGCACGTCAACTGTTATATGTAACGTGTACATTAGATATAAGAATGCAAATAGTATATCGAATGGGATGGGGTTTATCATCAGCAACACACCTGGAACTTCAACCTACTATATACCAAACTCAGTGCTGACTAACACTATATAAGAAAGTAATGCAAATTATAAGCTATACATTATGGAACAATATATCTTAAATCCTTTATTATATAGATATTGTTTGTTTGTTTGTTTGTTTGTTTGTTTGTTTGTTTGTTTGTTTGTTTGTTTGTTTGTTTGTTTGTTTGTTTGTTTGTTTGTTTGTTTGTTTGTTTGTTTGTTTGTTTGTTTGTTTGTTTGTTTGTTTGTTTGTTTGTTTGTTTGTTTGTTTGTTTGTTTGTTTGTTTGTTTGTTTGTTTGTTTGTTTGTTTGTTTGTTTGTTTGTTTGTTTGTTTGTTTGTTTGTTTGTTTGTTTGTTTGTTTGTTTGTTTGTTTGTTTGTTTGTTTGTTTGTTTGTTTGTTTGTTTGTTTGTTTGTTTGTTTGTTTGTTTGTTTGTTTGTTTGTTTGTTTGTTTGTTTGTTTGTTTGTTTGTTTGTTTGTTTGTTTGTTTGTTTGTTTGTTTGTTTGTTTGTTTGTTTGTTTGTTTGTTTGTTTGTTTGTTTGTTTGTTTGTTTGTTTGTTTGTTTGTTTGTTTGTTTGTTTGTTTGTTTGTTTGTTTGTTTGTTTGTTTGTTTGTTTGTTTGTTTGTTTGTTTGTTTGTTTGTTTGTTTGTTTGTTTGTTTGTTTGTTTGTTTGTTTGTTTGTTTGTTTGTTTGTTTGTTTGTTTGTTTGTTTGTTTGTTTGTTTGTTTGTTTGTTTGTTTGTTTGTTTGTTTGTTTGTTTGTTTGTTTGTTTGTTTGTTTGTTTGTTTGTTTGTTTGTTTGTTTGTTTGTTTGTTTGTTTGTTTGTTTGTTTGTTTGTTTGTTTGTTTGTTTGTTTGTTTGTTTGTTTGTTTGTTTGTTTGTTTGTTTGTTTGTTTGTTTGTTTGTTTGTTTGTTTGTTTGTTTGTTTGTTTGTTTGTTTGTTTGTTTGTTTGTTTGTTTGTTTGTTTGTTTGTTTGTTTGTTTGTTTGTTTGTTTGTTTGTTTGTTTGTTTGTTTGTTTGTTTGTTTGGTTGAACGCTATGATCTCAGGAACTACCAGTCTGATTTGAGAAAGTCTATCGGTTTTAGATAGTTCATTTATCGAGGAAGGCTATAGGCTATATATCATCACGCTAAGATCAATAGAAGCAGAGCACCAATGAAGAATGTTTCAAAATCGGGCACTTTTTTTGCTTTTGAGCGATTACGTTATTATTATATACGTTGCCATGGTAACGTAGTAAGTAGTAGTAATAATATTCGTCCAATAAGACAGGCGAAGGAATTAATCCATACTGCCAATTCTGAAGTTATGTGGTAAGTATCAACGCTAACATTTTCAAAGTTTATTTTGTTTTCGTATTCAAAATTTTATACTACTTTTATTTCCAATTTTTTATTTGTTCTATATTACGTATTATAAAAATAAAGTTTATGTGTGTACAATTAAAATAACAACTTTTTGATGAATGGCTAAGGCTACAAATAAACTTCAGCTTTATATATTAGTATAGATAATAGCTAAAAATAACGATTTTAAACATCAACACAATTATTTAATGCATATAACACAAAAATTATATATTAAAACCTTGTCACAAGTATAAACAGAAGTATATAGTTTATCTCAATAAAAGAATAATTTAAATCGATAGTGTAGTTTAGAGTCGAAATAATCCCACGTACAATAATATTGGGCAAAAATGGCACCTTCCTTTGAAGTCAGTTTTTTACTGATATTCTTATAAGCACAAAATGTTATATATTATCTCTACTTGAATGTTGGTAGGTAGCAAAGATTACGCAAATGTCTTACTACCAAATTAAGATCATATCATATTTCTTCCATTAGCAAGCTTATCGTAGGATTCATATCTAGGTATTTCAATTTGGTGTCCCAAAACATAACCAAATCATCGCCTAATCAAACCAGACTAAAGGTATATCTGATAGACAATCTTGTTACGAATTGTAAAAAAATACAGTATTCAGAACCTACTAGAATATTATAAACATCATGTATAAACGCATAGAAAAAGATAATGTGTCAATTGAATGAACGCTTGCTAATTGACACCGTATCGCGCGATAATCGTAAACAAAAATGTTCTAAAAGTATTAACTTAAAAATGCATCTGTTGTGAATCAGTATTTATTAGACTCTGAAAATGTCTATAGCTCCTTTTGTATCGCATATATAAGTAAGCTATAATATAACCGATGTTGAATTACTAAGAACTCCGATGCCCCGCGTTAGAGGTAGCCACGAAATGTCTTGGCAATCTCTTTGACGAAAGAATGGTAGCTAATCGGCCGTACTCACTGTTCCATAAACAATGCAAGTTCGCACTCACACCAGCTTGAAACCATCAAACTCACCGCTAAGGTTAGGGCGGTTAATTTCGCTTCCGTACACTCATACCAACCGTCCCCCAAAGCCATTAGATTTTAGGTTCAATCAGTGGAGGCCTCAAGTACATCGCTTGCGCGATACGGTGTATATAAGGGTTTTGTAAGAGAGATTTTTCTATTTTAGATACTGAGCCACTGAGCCTTAGCCAACATTACCAGACCTACATGTTCATGTAACGCATATGAAGGTACGCATATACCAGCCAATAACCTATATATGTATATAGGTTATATATATATATGTAACCTATATATGTTAGATCAGTTTGTTATTTAGTTCGTTAGAGATCCACGAATTTTGCATACAAGGTGAGGTTGCTCTTGATACTTGTGATCCATTTTAGTTTAATGCATTCCGTGCTCTCCATAAAGCCTGCTGTAAAGGACCTTCAGTCGAGCAGCGCATATTTAGATCACAAAGAATAATCGATGTAAAATTCCATTTTAGATACTAAAGTGAATACCAGAAGCGACAATTAGAAGATTCTACGATTGCGAACGAACTGTACACCTGCAAATTATTCTACCTTTATTTCTGCGTGGGAATATATTATTGTATAGCAAACAGTATCAGATTTGCCACTGGTGTAACAATAATCATATAACAGCTAATACTATCAAGAAGCTCTTGTTAGAAATCAATTTTCTCACTTATTCAATCATCAGGATGAGAAGTGACAACACGTGTTCACAGTTCACGTGTGTTCGGAGTTGCTAGGTTAGAAAATAGTACAAATTTATAGAATTTTTACATGCTGCAAAATGGTTCTTCTTTTTGTTATTTTTATACAACCTTTTCCTACAAAAAATCTAGGTAATAATAACTCTGTTCGTATTTGAAAAAATTAGAACTATACCATTTTACATTGGTGCTTCCTCTTTCTTTACTTTCATAATAACTAGGTAAAGATAAATAATAAAGGTAAATATCTTCTTGTGAGATTTCAGATTTCATACCTTGATAACTACTTCATTTATGAAATTATATAAATACTATTCTAGTTCTATGATTTAATCCATCGTCACATCTTCAAATTCTCTGTCACGTGTGCTACTCTCATATTTCTGTACATAGTCTATACTGACATGACATTGCCATGCGAAGTTATTAATTTAATTTATAAGTATTTAAAAAAAAAAGTTGCGAAAAGATCTATGACTAAAAGAGACGTAAAAAATTCAAACTGAATCAAAGAGTTATTGGCAAACTCGTACCTATACCTCAACTTCAAACTGGACAACAGTTCTGCGCTCAGTAATTAGATTACTAATCTTTAGCACTTAATTGGAATTAAATATACTAGTGGGCGCTATATACTATATATATATACTAGTCGACCATAGTTCATTGATTTTTTAAGGGTATAAATATTATAATAATATTTGTATGTTATAATATCATTGTTGAATGTAGAATAAAAAAGGGTAATTGGAACGTAAGAGTTAAAAAATACATACATTCGAGCATAGCAACCTCCTTCGCAACCTTTTTTGAAATCCTTTATTGACGAATGTCAAAATGTCTTTTTTATTTACATGTGTGTATATGTTGTGTAAAGTTGAAGCAGTAGTGTGAGTAATGCATATTTTAATTAATTTATTGTACTTCTAATGCATTTTATATAAAATAAATAACTTTCTGCACTTCTCCTCCATATAAACTTTAACTATGCCAAATTTCACGTTCATCCGTTCGCGCATTTCTCTCAAAAAGAAAAACAAAAGTTTAGGCTTCACGTATTAATATATAGATATCAATACCTAATGCTATAAAACATCCTTTATACTAGAACACAGAATATAGGTTCAATTTACATGTCTATTACCTATGAAATTATTCTTTTGTTACCAAAAAATCATTTTTTCTTTCATTTTGGACCCTGTGAGCTAAAATACTTGACTATATAATGCATGTTATCACTGCGGTGATCAACGCTTATGTACACACTTAATCTTCTTTTTATAACTGGTAATATCTATTTAAAATACTCTAAAACATGTCAGCAATTGAAGGAAGTCTTATTTGCCACCTCTGATTGAACATCACTCAATTCTCTTTCTAGATTATCTGATTTATCAATTTACTTTAAATGAATCATATTTGCTTTGGCAATAATCAATAGCCGTTACTAGTTCCGTATCTACTTTTATTTCGGCATCATTAACCTTGAATTCCGGATGTCTATGAGGTTCATTGACGATGTCAGAATTACCATGTAAATAACTAATGAATTAACAATGCACTGTTTGTTGCTTTGTAGTATTAAGTCCACATATATAGTTGTTATTTGAGGTATAGTTTCTTTAAAGAAAATCTCGTTTGTCGAATTTTCTTTGTATCCATCGTTGTTAATTTATTAGCATTCGAGGGAGCAATACCTAACGCTTTTCAGAAAAAGAATAATATAAGTATAGACTAAAGTAATTAATTGTATAAAATGTCAATTTGGTTCTATAAATATGAAGATATTCCTTTTCTAAGTAGCAAACTTGAAAAAATGCCAGATTAATAGGCACGTCATTGACCCAGTACATAAAAGTATTTTGCATAAATTTCTGGCCTCTTAAGCAAAATTACAAGGCTAAAGTATTTTTTTTTAAATTTCATTACACTAAACTATTCATATCATAGCAATTATCATAAAAATGTGGCTTAGAACGTACGCTATGCAAGATTATGTAGATGGTAGAGCCACTCTGAAGCTATTACTGGTTTCAACATGAATGGGTTGGTTCGCCCGGGGTAGTACCACCATCTCACAGAAAACCGACGTGAAGTAAAAGTACTTGCAATGTTGCGTTTTGTTTGGTCAGTGAGAGCGCCGGATACCTACCTCTTCTCCCCTTCCCAGTTTTCCCCCTCCCCAACCCCCACTTCCCGAAACACAGGCTGGTAACGCACTTGCGACTTGCCTGGTGTTGCAAGTGTCTATGGACGGTAGTGATCACTTAACATCAGGTGACCCACCTGTTCGTTTGCCTTCTATAATATAAAAATAAAATAAAATGAAACACTAGTGAGTGCGAACCGATGAGAACCGAGCACTACCGCGAAGGGTGAAACTGTGAGTGCCTATTGCGATCAGGTAGCCATACGCCTCTATCGTAGGGACAGCTTTGTACTCGGTCGTTCTTTGTTTTTTCTTAACTTTTTTTTTGGCAGGAACTTCAGACGTCATGTAGTGGATTTTATATTCTATTAATAATCTTGTGCTTAATATAGTTTGGTTATTGTGAACAAGTCAAATGCACGGAAATTAATAGCACGGAGCATGAATTCTAACATGCCGCCAAAACTCCCTAGAAAGTTCTAACAAGACGGCCAAAAAAAAATTGAACTAAACGGAAACAACATTGCATAGCTAGTTATTTAATACATTACAAAAATCTAAGAATCAAAGTCTCAGATAATATTTTTTAATAGATAGATTGTTGAAAGTTTCTTACATATTACTGGAAAAAAACTCGGGAAAAGAAAGAGAATGGATTCTGGCAACCCCAAATTGCATATAAACGCTCTTCTCAAGAGTTGTTTTATGCGACACTATGAATATACTACTAGATCGTGTCAAACGATGCACGTGAATCGAATTTATTCGTAACTAGCTTTATCGCACGGATTCTCTTGATTACAATTGAATATATCATTTAATTCTGAATGTATCATTACATAGTATAAAACCAGGTCCCCTACCGCGTCTGTCTGTCTGTTCGCGATAAACTCAAAAACTACTGAACTGATTTTCATGCGGTTTTCACCAGCAGATAATGTGATTTATGAGGAACATTTTCATACATAATTTGTCTTTTTTTCTCAGGGCGGGACATAGTCCGTCAGGCCCGCCAGTATTATATAAATGAAAGAAACTACACCAACTACTGCTAGCGGCTTTGTGTGACTATTGTTATTTGATCAATTGTGAACTTTAATTTTTATGCATTACGATTTTGTTTTTTTTTTATGACAATTAACAACTTATGACTTAGATAACACTTTGTAAATTTATCTGTCATTAAAAGTTCCGTTAAAATCGTACATAACCATTAATATCGATATATAGTTTTATTTATATGTAGAGATTGTCTAAGATAAGTTATCGGAACAAAATTACTTAATACCATAACGGTAGGAGTTTATTGAAAAAAAATCGTCACGTAAGGAAAAAGCGTTACACACCATTCTTGTTACTTCCTCATTGTCTCTGTCGTTTTATATTGTATTCGAGTGTTTGTGTATGAGTGCAACTATCGAAGATCGAGCAGACTTATTTACAAAACTGTAAAGAACTTATATTTTTAAATAGTTTATAATTCATAATTTTACAGAAATTAGTGATGTTTTTAAAATATTAAATGGAAGACTTCGATTTTATTCCTTTATTAAGTTAAAGACCTGACCTCAAGTTTTATTTATAGTGAAAACTTCATTAACAGCGTTAAGCGAATTTTCGTAGGGAAACAACTTATGTGATGCAAACCGATGTCCTCGACGTGCTCGTGTATTCTGGATTGCACTTATGCTTGTGCAAACATATAAAAGTGTAAATGTTTTTGCTCGGATTGCTAATAGATGTAAAAACCAGGCTAATGTTAATAATTTCAATTTACTAATTATGAAATTTAATTTCAAACTATAGTTGATTTAAAAATTCAAAATTATTCCATCTTCTGTGTTTTCATTTCATTCCTGTCGGCAATTTTTTTTTTGTAATTCTTATACGAAGCGCTACCTACAACTATTAGTATTTATTCCCATTTGATATTAACTAGAACTACCTAAGTACCTAAAGTTAATTCAATGTTATATTACGTAATAAACAGTTGAATAAACATAATACCAACATCAAAGTAAATCTTTATGTAAATTATATTTTGTACTAATGTTTTATACGAAAGATACAAGCGTTGGTGGTGTAATGGTCAGCATAGTTGCCTTCCAAGCAGTTGATCCGGGTTCGATTCCCGGCCTACGCACATTTTTTTTTATTTAATCGTTTAATTTATGATATTCCATTGTGCGGATGTTCGTAATTGTTTTCCTTTTAACCTTGCCGGCTTGACCGATTTTCATTCTTTTTTAGATAGAGATCTAGATATTTGTTTACTTTTTTAGTTTTCTGACAAAAATACATGTAATTTCTCTCAATATGTTGTTATTCGAACATGAGTGAGTTACTGAGACACAAGACAGCGAGAGGATCAACAAACATATTGACAAATTGACTTTGAGATGTTTAGTTGTCATTCTATTACACTATATAAACGTAATTTATTTATACACACATCAAAAAAGTCTAAGCAACATGCGTGATATTACAAATTTTACCATTTATATTAATTAATTTCTAAGCATTTACTCAAACAAAGTGCGTAGGTAAGTAAACTTTTTTGTTAATGATGACATACTGGCTGGTTGTAAAAAAAAATTTGATTATATTTTGTTTTTTCATAAAATTCAAATGACTGCGAATTTGTTTGAATTTAAGTGCATTTTAATTGCTACGTTTAGTCTTGATTTTATAATTTTACCAACCATTTAAATAAAGTTAGCGACAAAATTGAATTGTTAGATATTCTTTACGTCGTGAAGCGACGTCATTTGATGGCAGATGAAATGCAAAGAACTGTAGGGATGTTGCAAGCGGGAAGTAATCAATCTCAGGTATCTCGACATTTTGGCATTCATAGAAGTGTTATTTGTCGTCTTTGGCGCTACAATAATACAGGAGAACCCGCTGAACAGCATCCAGGCTGTAAAAGGAGTACAACCACTCGGCAAGACCGGTACATGTCATGGTGTCATGGTGATCACTTAGCATCAGGTGACCCACTTGTTCGTTTGCCTCCTATAATATAAAAAAAGCTCATCTATTGTGGAAGGCTGTAGCTTATATATTACCACGCTACGTCCGAAAGGAGCGGAGCGCCAATGAATAATGTTTCAAAATCATATTTTTCCCTTTTGAGATCTTTCGCAACGTGTTTGTGTTAGCAAGTAACTATTCCACGAGGGGTAAGTCGGGGGCAGAAGCTAGTTTAATATAAGACGCGGTCAGTTATTATTAGATATATTTATAAGATAAATAAATATGAATCAGATTTCAAAGTGCAAATTGCTAATTTTCCACAACGTCGCATCCGAGCGTGGCTTCCTTCGTCACGGACCCGACAAATCCTTGTAGCGAAAGCAGAGCAAGTAAATACAGTCTTTCTAAATATTCTATTATTATTTATTATAAACGAGATGGATATTTCATACTCTTCAAGCTAAAATTACTGAACGGATTTTGACAAAAGTTTACAATAACATAAGCTTACTTACTATCGATTATATATCTTTTTTTTTCGAACTGATTAAGCTATTGACCTAGCAAGGTCTTAACAGCTTCACCGAACTACTAAGACGAGCACTTAAGGCACTCAGCCGATTTTATTTGACAACTAGCTCAAGGGTGCACGACACACCTCGGCTTGGGCTGTTGCCTGTTACATGCAATTCGCGAGTTATTATTAAGCGCTCGCCTTAGTAGTCCGGTGAAGCTGTTAAGACCTTGCTAGGTCAATAACACAATACCACAAATGTTTTATTTTAAATTAGCTAAAACATAATGGTAAGAGACAAGTAAGTTTGAAAACAGGCTGTGTCGGAAAAACACAAGATAGAAGTGAAACTTTTGTATTACAAAAAAAATACAACAAACGTTACGCGATGTTCCCAGACGGTCACCTATTCAAGGGCTGACCGTCCTGGAGGTTGCTTAACTACGGTGATCGGACGAGAATCGGTGTTTTCAAAAACAGTTTGCTGTTCAGCATTTCAAAGCTCAGCCATATGAGGGCTATCTTGAGTGCGCTTCATAATCTACAGTTTCGTAAAGACAATATTCGTTAGACAAAACGTACTGTTCTTGGAGGATAGGTCAAGTCTATAATAATGCAAGCGAAGCCACTAGTGAAAGCTAGTATTCTATAAATTCCTCTAACCGTAAGTAGAAATAACATGAAAATTAATGCGGCCGTTTTGAAAACTACAAATTGATTTATATGCATACAACTATAGACTGTTCTTCCAATTAAATATTATATAGAAGTTATATAGTAGATTTATGATTTAAAAAGTTTTTGAGTTATATAATCACAATGACAGAAAGACATACAACAGACGTTGCCTATTATAAAATGTAAATAACTGTTACCAGTAGCATGTTGGTGCAAAATTAAACGCAACTAGTGGGCGTCCAGTGGTCGACATTCGACCATAGTTCATTGATTTTTTAAATGGGATAAATATAACAATAATAGTTGTATGTTATAATATCATTGTTGAATGTAGAATGAAAAACGGTAATTGGAACGTAAGAGTATATTTTACTCTTACTTACATTACATACATACAGTCGAGTATAGCAACCTCCTTCACAACCTTTTTTGAAGTCCTTTATTGACAGATATCAAAATGTCTTTTTTATTTACATGTGTGTATATGTTGTGTAAAATTGAAGCATTAGTGTGAGTAATGCATATTTTAATTAATTTAATGTACTTCTAATGCATTTTATCTATAATAAATAGGTTTCTGCACTTCTCCTCCATATAAACTTTAACTATGCCAAATTTCACGTTCATCCGTTTTCCCAATTCCGTTAAAAAGGGATACAAAGTTTAGGCTTCACGTATTAATATATAGATACTTATTCGTATTTATTAAAGTTTACCTTGATAGACCTAGTAAGACAATAAACGCTTATTTACGTATCTGCCAAATCATGCCATTTATCTATATTTCGGAAAAAATACCAACTTACTAAGATAACACAAATATACCATGTATGTACAAATCGAGATACTGTGGTGACAAATTTAGCACAACCTTCCTAATTCGTAGATCATGATAGCAAACGATTCTCAGTGCCGCCTCTATAAAAGATTATCTAAATAACATTATTTTTTCCTTTTATATATTTAATACAAAAAAACCATTGATGCAAGAGTGAGGTCACAGTATCCTCAATATAAAGCGTACATTATAATAGTAAATAGAGATCAAAATAATATACAATAAGCATTGAAACGACAGCTATATTAATGTAGTGTAGTGAAATTATTATTGAAGTCAAACTTCTTTTGGGATGGCAGGGAAACATTTTTGTTACGCGTTACACGACAGTATCAGACATACGTCGGAGCCTATTAGGATTTTTTTTTCGAACTGACTACGCTATTGGCCAAGCAAGGTCTTAACAGCTTCACCAGACTACTAAGGTGAGCGCCTAAGGCACTCAGCCGATTTTATATTGACAACTATCTCAAGGGTGCGCGGCACACCTCGGCTTTGGCTGTTTCCTGATACATGCAATTCGCGACCTTATGGCATATAAAAATGTGTAAATGTATAGTTAAGTATTTATAATACGGGACTTCGTATAATATATAAAGTATAGTTTATGAGCTTTCTCATATATATATATATATATATTATAAAGCTGGAAAGTTTGTTCGTTTGTTTGGTTGACCACGCTAATCTCAGGAACTACTAGTCCGATTTAAAAAATTCTTTCAGTGTTAGATAGCTCATTTATTGAGAACTATATATCATCACCAGGTACGTATACAGAGGGAGGGATGGTTGTTATTTATATCCCCCCGAAAACTGACGTAACATAAAATAAACCACTGAGTCATAACCACTGAAGTACGAAGTAGGTATTTTTTGACAGAGTTAACCCAACCAAAAGTTTGGATACGTGCCTAGTCATCACGCTAAGACCAATAAGAAAGGAAATGAAAAATGTTTCTAAATCGGATCATTTTTTTCCTTTTGAGAGATTCCGCTGCGTGTTAACATTATTGCAAAGTATCGCAAATAACTATTCTAGGCGGACGAAGCCCGAAGCTAATTTAATATAAGCCAAGTAAGTTTTCCTGCCTCTGCGTGTACACACAACTATATGATTTTTTTTACACAGTGGCTATTTTTTTTTACTGTTTCAAGAATCGAATGTTTCACCGAATGACCTTTTTTCGCTCCTCAGTATAAAATAGACACAAGAATTATATGAATTATAAGTATGACAGTTTACAACATTGATTCCCATAATATTTTATTATATATAACAGTCACGGAAATTGATAACATTACAAATTATTTTTCATATCGATAAAAATAGCAATACTACAATGTTAATTAGCATGAAATGATAAATTATTTTGATTTTATATGACAAACTAGCGGGCCCAGCGAACGTAGTCCCGCCCTGGTAATAAAAAAAACTTGACAAATTATATACCTGAACCTTCCTCGTGAATCACTTTATCTACTGGTGAAAACTATATGAAAACCCGTTCAGTAGTTTTCAAGTTTATCGCGAGCAGGCAGACGTGGCAGTGGACTGTTTTCTATATAATATATATATTATATACTAATATAATAAAGAGGTAAAGTTTGTGACGTTGTAGGGAGTAATATCTGGATCTACTAAACCGATTTTGAAAATTATTTCACCAATAGGAAGCCACGTTATTTGTGAGTGTCATAGGCTATATATTAACCCGAAAAATGTAAAGACTTTTTTTTGGTAGTCTGATTTGCAAAGTAAGTCTGAGAAAATACGGTCGAAAGAAAACATTTCTTACGAACGTTGCCTTAACGATGAGAGATATATGATTGAGTTATAGAGAAAACTTGTAGAGCTCGATATTGTCTACAAAAAAGTCATCCAGGTTTTTTTTATTATCAGGACGCGACAACGTCCGCTGTACCCGCTAGTATAATATGTAGTGATGACACTTGACATAAAATATTTTATTTTTACACAGAATATATTATATTGGTTAGCCACAAGACAAAACGAGATGAGTTACGTTAATTTTGTTTACATAGCCTAAGGAAAATATATTTTAATAAACCATAATATTTAAATTTTACTTATTTATATAACCTATGTTATAAAGTGACTCACGAATTTTATAATTCAATTGTTATAACGAAATTACTTCCTTTACTTATTGTATCGCGAACTTTAAATGAAATGGTGAACATTATCGTTCTATATGCTCAATATCGTGTCTTCATCTATATTTGTGTATACATTAACTGCTTTTTCACAATAACATGTGAACGAATACTAGCGTTGTGACGCGGCATTTTGTTAAAACTAACTCCACATAGTTGATTGAACTTATACATTAATTTACACGCAGTCTTTAATATGTTTTTCGATATATCGAGAACTAACTTCTGCTCGTGACTTCGCCCGCGTGGAACTTGGACGTGACTTGACGTGACGTGAACGTGGACTTTGGGCTAACACGCAGCGGATGCTGTCAGAAGGAAAAAAATCCCGATTTTGAAACATTTTCTATTGGTGCTCCGCTCCTATTGGTCTTAGCGTAATTATATATAGCCTTCCTTGCTAAATGAGCTATCTAACACTGAAATAATTTTTCAAAGCAGAGCGGAACCTTGTATACAAATATTCATCCCCTATTTCCTATTGTTATTTTATACCCTTAAGGGTAAAACTTTTGAATGTCATATTTATTTGTATCGAATCAACAACCTAAAAAATAAGTTCCAGAGCCTTTAGCTTTAAAAATGATGATACTTCAATACATCTTTTCATCCCCCTATAATCCCCTTACAACCCTTTTTTTTCGCATTAAAAAGTATGTCCTTTCTCAGTATTTAGACCATCTACCAAATTTTATTCAAATCGGTTCTGTAGTTTTGGCGTGAAAGTGCGACATACAGTGTTACTTTCGCATTTATAATATTAGTAAGCAAGTAAGAATTATATTTAGCCTATCTTCTCCTGATCCCGAGCTACATGCCTGTAAAATAAATAAGTTCTGAGAATCATAGACAATTCGAAGATCAAACGGAGCGGGCAAGAATCGATTTGAGTTTGGGGTGTAAGGGGTGTCGAATAACATCATAAGACTTGAGACACCCAAGCCAACCTCAGTTGCACGAGGTGCACCCTGCTGAATAACGAACGAGGCAATGGCGATAGCGGTGATAGTAGGGTTTTACAGCCTGACTGGGTCGCAACCACCATGTATATGGCGAAAAACCCTTCATAGTAATTCGCTTCTGCGGGTCGCGTTTCGGGATCAGCCTGTGCATATCCAGCTATTTGCAGTTCGGCGTGACAGTGGCGACCAGCGATGGATAGTATGTCACTCGGTGGTCGCCATTGCTTTTGGATTGTACTGTGCTTACCATCAGGCATAGTGAAGTCATTGTTCCGTGCTATAATAATTAAAAAAAAAAGATTAGTTAATATGACACACATAATTACCTGATTTTTCAATATTTACTGTACCGTTTACGTTTTGTTGCACAAGGGGCGAACCACGTCGATTGTGAACGGACCTTTATGTATAAAAGCAGGAAAAGTGTCAAGGCGTATGTCAATGCGTAACATAATCCAGTTACGACAATATGTAACTGTATACAATTGCTTACGAGCTATTTGCGGTTACACACTTAAGCTATAAGATCATATTAAACTCCTAACTTTGTGGTCATTCTAATGGTATTATCATATATTTACAATTTTTTTTTATGTCATAGATGGCAAACGAACAGGCGGGTCACCTGATGTTAAGTGATCATCACCGTCCATGGACACTAACAACACCAGAGGAGTCGCAAGTGCGTTGCCACCCTTGGGGGGAAGGGTTAGGGGAGGGAGAGAGAGTGGAGAGAGGGGAAGGGAGGGGAGGTGGTCCTCCGGCGCTTTCACTGACCGAATGAAACGCAACAATGCAAGCACTGTTACTTCACATCAGTTTTCAATATAGTATAGTTACAAATTAAATGATTGTCAATGTTGATTATTGTTATTAATTATAAGTTTCATTAGTTTCAAACAGATGGCGCTTTGAATCAGTTTGTTGACAGAAAACTATAGGACCGACTGTTATAGATATCTCACAGATGACGCCACATTTTAATTTTGAATTTCTATTTCAATAACTGAGACACAGCAATGCGTGTCCAGGTCAACTAGCAATTTTTTTTTTCTCGAACTGACTACGCTTTTGGCCTTTTTTAAGGCCTCTACAGTTTCACCGGACTACAGTCAACTAGCTAACTTATGATAATTGCTTAGCTTCTATATAATGTGGTGTGAAATTATGAACTCAATAACATTTCTCAATAAGTATACTTAAAATGCAAACAAATTTCTTTATTCGGCTATTAGTTTAACAGATTAAGGTGTCGGAATAACCAGAAAAACAATCTCTTAATTTAAATATTAATTACTTTATTAGCGACTAAGCGCAGTTAATTTTAATCAATTATTGAATTAATCTAAGATTATAGAAATAAATTTTCTTTCTCCGATCACGTACAAGACTATAGTTATCATATACCTGTCTTATTTTGTCACGCGATTTTGGCAAATATTAGAAAGAGATAGAGAAAAATCGCACGTATCCACGTCGCGCTGTTTTGTTTTGTTATTCTAGTAAATTCGATTATGCAAATGTAATAGAAAGTGTTTCAGTAACATAATACTTGTATCGGTTAAAGGCACGAGTAAATCTTATTGTGAAATGTGAAAATGTTTACGATCCAATATTTCACATCTAACACCTGGTTTTATTGAGGTATGTGCGTAAAACGTACAAACCCTTTTTATATTATATAATGCTTGCTAACCCAGCAAACTTCGTAACGCCTCGGTATCAATAATGTGCTGTTAACTTATTCCCTGAATTTTTATGATGGTAGAGTCACGCTGAAACTATTACTGGTTTCAGCATGAATGGGTCGGCTCGTCCGGGGTAGTACAACCCTCTCATAGAAAACCGACGTTAAGTAACAGTGCTTGCATTGTTGCGTTTCGTTCGGGCAGTGAGAGCGCCAGAGGCCCACCTCCCCTCTCCTCACTCCTCTCCCTCTCCCTCCCCTTACCCTTCACCCCAAAGGGTGGCATCGCACTTGCGACTCCTCTGGTGTTGTTAGTGTCCATGGACGGTGGTGATCACATTAACATCAGGTGACCCATCTGTTCGGTTGCACCTATGACATAAAAAAAAACAGTTTTTTATTAATATAATACCGGGTCTGATGAACGTTTTCCCGTCCCCATAATAAAAAAACCTTGACAAATTATATACTTAAACCTTCCTCGCGAACCACTCTATCTATTGATAAAAACCGCATGAAAATCCGTTTAGTAGTTTTTGAGTTTATCGCGAACTAAAGGAAGCGGCGAAGGACTTTTTTATAATATGTAGTAAAAATGAATACACAAACTGAATTAAGTTTAATAAATGAACACAAAACGAGATAAAAAGCATTTAATCGCATTAAAACGAATATATTGCACGTGATAGGGATGCATTTGCTTTACTGAAGCGAGTTGAAAGGATTCGCTTAGAATCGTTGCGCTGTTTAACATTCTGTTAAGCTATTTGCTGCATTTATTGCACTCAGATACATTTAAAGGAAGTAATTAGGATTAAAAGTATATTCTAGAGCCTCTCTTTACTCAATATGTCTTCTTGGCGAGGGACTAGTCGTCATATCATTGCTTTCTAAAAATGTGCCTCTTTTCTGTCGGGTTACGTTTCAAAAATGTTTACTTGTCTCTTACAAGGCAAGTTAATAAATAATATTTTGTGTCTTGTCAGCAGTAAGCCCTTTGTGGAAGAGCCGCAACTAAGAGGTGAAAGGGCCAGGGCAACTTTAAACCACCAGCTATTTTTTTTAAATGATTGCGCTATTGACCTAACGGACCTACACAGTTTCATCGTACTATTAAGGCAAGCGCTTAAGGCACTTCGCCGCTTAGCTCTAATAAGCTCAAGAGTGCAAGTGGCCTACCGGCTATAGGCTACACTATTGCAAAGGTTTATTAAAATCCCTTCAGTAGTTTTTGGGTCAGAGATAATTGTAAAATTTTCGTTAAACCCTTTTGTTTCGGACCGTGAATGCATTTCCAACAAATCCCACATCTCAAACTTGTCAAACTCAAAGACGACCAGAGAATCACAAACAGAATACGAAAGAATTCCGAGCAAGGCTTAATTACCGCAAAGTAATTAAACCTTTCTTTGAAATACGCTTTGTTTCTGTTTTTGTGTCGTCCACATTGTTGTTGCAGGTTCAAACGACAATGTGTAATTGTTTTCATGTTAATAAATGCTTCGGTTGTCTTGTTTAAATTTTTTTGTAGCAAGACAAAGTTACCGTGTCTCTCAGTACACCGAGAGATCTTTAAAACCGTTGTTTAGAGTTTTAGACGGTACATTTTATTAATATTATTTTGTGTTACATTACAAAAGGCTTTCAAAAATTACGTGTATTGTAAGTCGCTACCGGTCTCTTGTACTTACATATCCGATATCATAATAATCAATATAATAACAGTACCAGATTATCAACTATCGAATTAATGTATCCGCGTTACTTCAGAATACCTGCATCGAAAATGCAAAAATGTTGCTAAGCGCAAAACTTGAATTCGGCTGGTCCAATTCGAGTAATTTTTTATTTGATTTATTCTTTGAACTCTGAAGAAGGTTTTTATGGAGAGAAAAATTGGAAAAATTGCATGGAAAAACCTCAATATCAGTTTTCTTTTTCTGTAATTATGTACGCAACTTCAAATTGCTATGAGCAACTTAAAGGCATCCGCTTTTTTAATTTTTAGTTTGACGCATATAATTTTACCATTTTACTGCAGTTTGCTTTAAACATTTTGTTTTCTCAATTTGTATTCCGGAAAAGCGAACAGTTAACATATCAACATATGTATCTACCAAAAAGGTAGGATAAGACAAAGAAATCATATTAAGGTGAAACGAAGTTCGCGGGGGCATCTAGTATGTAATAACTGCGTTATATTTCAAAATAAGCTAAATATAATTTTAGCCGTTCCTAATATTTTATTTTATGTTTCAAGATTTTCAAACCTTGTACATGTAACACAACAAGAGCATTAAAAAAAAACTAAAAGTCTTATGAACAGCAAAAATTTAAACTTCGTACTTGGCGTATAAAAACCGGAAATCTTAAAAATATTAAACATGGTTATATCAGCGATTATAATTCAATTTAGCTAATTGCTGTTGGATTTCGAAATAAATGAATAAATTAACCAAATAGATGCTATTCTGCAGTGACACGATTACATACATTCGACAGTTGAAATTTTGTACTGTTATTATACTGATTATTATGATATCGGGCATATAAATACCAGAAAACGGTAGCGACATACACTACACGTTATTCTGAAAGCCTTTCGTAATCCAACACTAAAATAATATTAATAAAATAAATAAAATGTATCGTCTAAACAACGGTTTCCGGTAAACGATTTCGGTTCGCGTTGGAAAGTTCGATAAACTTGACGATTAGATACGGACAAACATTGCGGTGACATAACTTGTGTTTACACTACGTACCTTACTACAGGCTGATACAATATTTACCGGTAACTTTCCCTATAACTTGATAGTATAAGGCGGTATCACATGGCGGCGCACGGGAACGTAAATTGGTGTACTCTCAAAATCAATAACTATTAAAATATATTGAATTCGTGTGCTATTTCAATTGATACATACGTAATAACTCTACATAATTGTAATCAGTTTATATCCAAATTAAAACTTTATCTCCCATAAACGAGCCACGAGACATTCGTAGAATTAGGACTACTATATCTATTTTTTTTTACGAACTGACTACGCTATTGGTCTAGCAAGTTCTTAGCAGCTTCACCGGCGTAATAACTTTACATAATGGTAAACAATTTATATCTAAATTACAACTTTATCGCCCACAAACGAGCCACGAGACGATCATCTACATATTAACTCTATTATTATAAACCTGTTGGAATGTTCGAAAATTCATCAAAAAATTTGCTTTGTTTTCGGATTCTTCTTATTTTACCACTATTTTTGATTTATTTACTCCGTAAAAGTCGTTGTCAGTTTACCTCGAATTCCACATTAACTTTTTTTTTATCAGTCAGAATTGTCGTCGCATACAACATTTTTAAACAATTTAAATAAAATATTTGTAAATGAAGAAAAAAAAACATATATTAAAGTAAATTAGAAATCGTACGCCAACATATAAGCCCAGCTTAATATTCTATAGAAACCCATTCACACAGTAGAAGAGAATTATACACGTCTGGCGATACACGGGGCAACATAAAACGGTTTACGGCGAGTGCCCGTTTTAGTTAAGTTGTAATAAACTTCACTAACTTAAGAGAGTTTTCATTTCAAATCCTCCTTCTAATTATGCATAATATTAACCTACAAACCGACAAAGTTTATATTAATTTCCTACAGATAGTCCACTTTTGGTTACGGGACAAGCATGGAGACAACGGGTTTCATGTGAAAGAGAGATATAATGGAATGAAATTGAACATATCTTTAGAGCTCTGACTCTAATTGAAACGCTTTTTGATCTTTGGTGAACTCTGCAACATTTATAAAGCGAACAGTTTGTCGCTGCAACTTATAAAACACATCAAAGATATATTGGATGGAATTGTCGTAAAGATGTGAACAATAATTCAAGCATACCTAAAATTAGGCTTTATACAGAAGATACAGTATCACGAACTATTCAAGAAGCCGAAACTCCTGGATATTGTAAAGATAGAATTTCAAATATAATACTTGAGATTGATATTGTAAATATCCATTAATAAAATACGAATGATTGTGACGCTTAATTGCTTTAGTAGTTTGACTGCATGTAACTTTTACTTAAAATAAAATATTGGAAACAAATAGCTAAAGAAAATTATATAATGACAATGAACTCTAGAAAATATTTACAAAAACAAAATTATATTGTAATCGTAAGACACCATAGAAGTGAAACTTTCGTATTATAAGGTATTATAAGGTCAAGCGGTCACCCATCCAAGTAAAGACCGCACCTGACGACGCTCAACTTCGGTCATCGGACGAGAATCGGTGTTTTCAACACTACCCGACACAGTGCTTACCCCCCAACTTTCGTCACACAAAAAGACTGCCGATCAGAATTTTAAAGTCCTACAAGAAGTTCCACTTCATAAAAAACAATATAAATTAAATAAGCAAAATCACTTAATAATTGTCCAAATTTTGTAGAAAAAAGATCCAATCTGACCTCGTAGCGACGTTTATATAATTCTTAGATATAATCAAATAATAATATTTGCTTTCTCCTTTAGATACGTGATTCCAAGCTTAATTAATAGTCTGTTTCGTAACATGTTGCCATTTTATCGCGTATACATCTGATTTAGATTTTTTGGCAGGATCTTGGAATGTCGTGTAGTGGGCTTTATATTTTACTCATAATATTGTGTTATTTAGCTCTATATTTTGTAATATTGGTGATATCTTACGTAATATAGTTTGATTCTTCTGCCTAAGTGAAGTGGATCTGAAATAATACCACGGAACATGGATTCTGACTTGCACACAAAACCCCCTGGAAAACTCTAACAAGACGGCCACCATCTTGTTAGTTCATTGAAAATGATCGCAAGAAACTTGTAATATGGTTACGTACTCGACAATTGCAGTAATAATCTACTAGAAGAAAAAAAAAAGACATCTGATTTGGTGACGATGTTCTAGAAGGAGGTCACGCTTCAAAATAAATTAAATTATGTACCGCAGTAACAACATAAGTCGTCGTGTTTATTGAGTAATTTCATCGGTAGACCAACAAATATTTTGGAATTCGCATATTCTTACTAGTACGAGTGCTCAAAATCAAAATTAAAAACACTTTATTCAATTTAGGCCCTAAGAAGGTACTCATGAACGTCAAAACTACCACCGGTTCGGAAAACAGCCCAGTCATCGAGATGAACCGGCAAGAAACTCGATCTGCTTTATCTTTTTAACAAATATATATAATATTTAGGATAATAATATATTCTATATAATAGTAAATGTCACAAAAGTTTTTAATGTATGCACAGAGATCAGTCAATTCCACACATCACCATCGTTCACATATTGATCCACTCTATAATAGCCTTTTCACACCAAAACCTGCTTGACACGGCGCTTAAGTTGACCAATTGTCAAAAAAGTTTTTTTTTTATTAACGTGGGGAAATCCCTTATGTATACCCCACCCTCCCTTTATGTCCGACTCGCACGGACTAAAACCCCATGGTGTACCGACAGACCGTAATTGTTGGGACGGCAAGAGATCGTACAATGCTAATCAACCTTGTAGAAGGGTAAATCATACAATGCATGACATCTTTCCAGAAATAAATATGATCCCGAAACGTAACAATAATCGTTGTCAATTGACCTAACTTCGGCTATAGAGAAAGTTTTCTAATTTATTTATTGATAAGATTAAAGCTCACCAATAAGAATATAAAAATAATGAAGAAAATCAACTGAGAAACAAACGAGGCAGATATTCCTAACTGTTACCCCACTGCCTGTACGTCGTGGACTGGCAGGATAGTTTTACCCATACTTTCATTCGGGAAAAGGCTTATTACCCTGCAGTGGGTCTGTTACAGGCTGATGTGATTGTGTAGGAATACTATACGTCGGACGGAAGAAAATAAAAGCGAACAATTTATTATACAACACCTTTTAAAATATCAGTATGAAACGTTAAGTTCATAGTTTAACACTAAGTCTGTGGACCAAAATCATGTTATTTATACATATATTTAAATTATATAACAATATAGATAAATAGATAACAAAAAATAGAAAAATAAAAGAGGCCTATGTTTCTAAGATACATTAAGATGGGCCGTGGAGCTGAGTAGACATATCGTATAGCGATGAACGTTTGTTCCCGTTAATGTTATTGTATTCGGACCAATTTATAATTTCTAATTCAACTGCGAAAAATTTATACATATAATAAAAATGTTTAACGTGTCTGTACTTTTTAGATTTTTGTAAAAATACTTGTTGCAGATGTCTAGGATTATTCCATATAAGCAAATATATTTCAATCAATTTTAGAAATGTCTGTATGTTTGTAAGAACACGTATCACTGCTAAAATACTCTACATCAATGAGAAAACTAAGGAAACTATACCGCATATATTCGAGTAATATTTAGTTTTTGTTTCATTAAAATCGGTTCAGTATATTAAAAGTTAAATGTAATATTTCAAAATATTATACTTATCAGTGACTAACTTAAGTTTAGCCTTTGATTATCTAATGCTTTGTGGCTTAGAAGTAGATAGTGATTGATAATGTAGTCTAAATTATCGTACGAATTGATAATCGCGTTTATCTTCTGATAAAATCTTTGGTAGATAGAGTGTATAAATATTATGAGATCATCGATTGATTCTATTTGTGTAAACCGTGAGTTACCGTTACAAAATACTGTGATGTAACAATAATTTTGTCAAACCGCAATAATAATATTATAATAAGAACATTTTGACAAACAAGTTACATTATTTCCTCTTCTCTCTGTTAAAACATTTTAAAATGCGTAATTAAATACATACACAAGTTGTAGATGCGACGATAATTCATATGATAATATAACCTGCTTCATAGATTTTTCTTGTATGATCGAAAATTATTAATACAAAATAAAGTCCCTATTAGCATCTGTCTTTGTATTTCCTTAATTCTTATAAACTACGAAATTGATTATACGGTTTACACAAATATTTAGTATATCCTCCGAGAAATGTATATATAACAAATGCAGATTATAACTACAGGAAGCAAAACTAAAATTAATTTAAATAAAGTCCTAAAGATATATCTCGGGTGCTTACAATACTAACGCTAGTCAAACCTTACGAGCTGTATCAAAATAATATAGTTTTTTTTTTATTGTAGCACGGCAAAATGACTGCACTATGCCTGATGGTAAGCACAGTACAATCCAAAAACAATGGTGACCACCGAGTGACACACTATCCATCGCCGGTCGCCGTTGTCATGCCGGCTTGCGAAAAGCTGGATATGCACAGGCTGATCCCGAAACGAGACCCGCAGAAGCGAATCACTATAACGGGCTTTTAAGTACTGTATTATTTATCCTAATAAAAGTTACAGAAAGGTCCCAGATGAGATATTTCTAACTCAATATAATAAGATATGTATCTTATGAAATATGCGTGGGACAGCTCAAGTACACCTAAAATGCCTTTTACAATATATGACTTGAAGGAATATCTTAGAAAATGTCACAGATTTCAAATTATGTGCAACGAAAATTAATTAATTATTTCGTTTATGCGACGATACTTCAAACCTTCTTTGACCTTGATGAATTATAAATGTGAAAGTGCCAACAAATGGATTGGATACAACGTGTGCGTGAGACTTATTAGTCGCTTGAACTCATATGACATCACATTAGTGTGCAGCTTGGGCGGACCGATAGTTAATTACAAAACCGAGCGTACAAAATTCCTATTAAAAATTCAACCATTACGTTGGCCAATATACACGAGGCTCCAAACTGTCTGTCAGATATAATATTTACATAATCTCTGTCGGCCGTCGCTTGAGGTTAAGCTAGATAACATACCCATTTCGACACATTTATGTTCATTGCGCTGAAGAATCGTGTTTCGTTTACCGATCTATATCTTGGCAATCACGATTCCATAACGTGAGTGTTAATTTAATTTTGTAATTTTTTTTTTGCCTGCGGTCAAAGCTGCTTATTAAATACAAAAGAGCCTAAAATCAAAATTACGTTTTTTTGCGGAAATGTTATTTAAAGTTTTGTTTGTTACTGTGTAATCTTATAATACATTAATTTTAAGCTTATCGTATATGTTTAAAAACGTATTTTAAAACTGCATTTAATGCTATATTAAATTTTATCCTAGCTGATTCCTGCGACTTCTGCGTATCTGAATTATCTTGTTATATTTCAAAGGGATTAGGCAGCGTTTTGCACGAAAGCTCGCAGGCGGCTTGACTTTTTCCGATACTTCCAACAATTATCGTTATATTTCAAACAATTTACAAAAAACCATAGCAAATTATATACCTAAACCTTTCTCGAGAATCACTCGATCTATTGATAAAAAACGTTATGAAAACCCGTCCAGTAATTTTTGAATTTATCGCGAACAGACAGACAAATGCTGCGCATGTGATCACGAATGCAAAAGGTAATTAATATCATTTTTAATATATTAAAATATAAAATCAACGGTAGTTTTGAAATAATAACGATTTCTGTTTTTGTATATTTCATCGGCGATATATTTATTTCACGCGAGCGGAGTCGCAGGTAAACGCTAATAGAACATAAAACGTACTTTGTATTCAAAGTTTACACAAAAAATCAAAAGCATAATAACATTTGTGAAGTTAAACTCTTAGAAGTGGTATACAAAATTCTACACAAACTGCAAATAATGTTATCGAAGCACACTTCAAATCTGATACAAAACATCAAATAATATTTGTGAAGGTCAATCAAATTCTTAGAAGTAGTATACAAAATTCTAAACAAAATCTGATAATTTTATAGCAGCCGAGGGAATAAACAAACAGGTATGTAAACAGCTGACATCAATACGAGTCCCGTAAACACCCACGTACTACGAATATAAGCGTAGGATATTCTAATATTAGGTTCGAACGCCAATACCGTTGTAAGATTACCAATGACTTACAGCCAGAAAGATCCTTCAAATCCAATGCTGCCACTTGAAGCTATCCCGTTTCCGTTATTATCCGTCATACGTTATTTAAGTACCATTGCGTTTCCTTAATCGTACTATACTAACAACTCACTTTTTGCAAGGAAACAATGTCTATAACGTGGCACATAAATGTCTAAATAATTTGACTACATTTGCAATATAACACTAAAATAATACAGTACATCAAAGTCGAAAAAAAATTGTAAGTCTTCCAACACATATATACAAACAACATTATTCGAGTGGTTACAGTTACGAGCTAAATATAATGTTAATCGTTCATTATCTTGTTTTTTTTTAAAGATTTCCAGTTTTTATACACCGAGAAATAAGTTCAAATTTTGCCTTTCATAAGGTCTAAAGTTCATCTTCATATTTACATGTACAAAATTTGAATTTTTTGTTATAGTAGCACGGCAATATGACTCCACTGTGCCTGGTGGTAAGCACAGTACAATCCAAAAACAATGGCGACCACCGAGTGATACACTATCCATCGCCGGTTGCCGCTGTCATGCCGGCCCGCGAAAAGCTGGATATGCACAGGCTGATCCCGAAACGCCACCCGTAGAAGCGAATCACTATGACGGACTTTTTCGCCATATACATGGTGGTTGCGACCCAGTCGGGCTGTAAAACCCTACCACCCTGCTTTCACCATTGCCTCGTTCGTTATTCAGCAGGGTGCACCACGTGCAGGTGAGGTTGGCTTGGATGTCTCAAGTCTTAGATGTTATTCAACACCCCTTACACCCCCGAAAATGTTGAAAAATAAAAAATAACGTAAAATATTAGAAACGGATAAAATCGGATTATGAAATACAATAAAAGACTTTTAACCGACCAAAAAAGGAGCTTCTCTGTTGGACCTGTATGTGCGTATATTTATATGTTTGTGCGTTATTTTCTCAGAAACTACTTATCCGATTTTAATAAGGTTTTTATAGTTGGATGCTTTTTTATCGAGCTGACTACGCTATTGGCCTAGTAAGGTCTTAATAGCTTTACCGGACTACTAACAACAAGCGCTTAACGCACTCAGCCGATTTAATTTTGACAAATAGCTCAAGGATGCACGGCACTCCTCGGCTCGGGCTGTTTCCTAGTTTATGCAATTCGCAACCTAACTGAGCTAACCTAAGCTAAGCTATATATTCATACGTATATACGTTAGTGAGATATATATGTATACCAAGCATATATTAATGGATGCTCATTTTTGGCTTAGCTTGCTTTTTAGCTAGCATAAAATTTTAATTGGCACCGACGTAAAATATATAATAGGTCATATTAAAACGTTTTAATTGTAAGTCTTAAAGATTTTTTTTAATTAAGACAAACTGTTAAGTTAAATGAAGTCAATAACATATGTTTCAACACTTTTGAATTCGTATTTTTGAGCGTAATTTTGAATCTATGATATTTCATAATATATACTTCAAATAATATGCGGTAAAGAGCAATTTTGATATACATTAAATGTTCAAAGTAAATAAACTATATAATTGAAGAACGATTAATAATATATTCATCCAAATAACGTCGGAAATAACTCATTATAATTTAATAATATATAAAAAAATAAACTTAGTCACTGTGGGGTTAACCTTTGTATAAAACTATGTACTATAGCAGATTTTTCTTCACAACTAGCTAAGATATTCAATTATTGAAGATATAAAAACATTGTTTTTTTTTAAATACTTTATAGGTTTTAGCATTTGACCATAAGTTCGTTTGACGTTAGATGACCCGTTAAAATACAGCGTTTATCTCCGCCGCATCACACAAAAAGGTTGCGGCTCAGAATTCCAAAGCCCACAGAATAAGAAGAAGCGTCATTTTAAAAAGATTACCAACTGAAAGCTGTTTCGGCGCATGCTACAATACCGTTCAAAGAGGTAGACGTAGATAATAGTGTTATTGTTTACACACATATAAATTCTGACGTCTGCGAGTAAAGAATAAAAAAAGAAAATAAATAGTGGAAACACTCACCGTATCGAGTATCACCAACAAGGGCTGCTTTCTTCAGAGTATAGGCCGCGTTATCCCACACTGCACTGTAACAAACAAATAATAAATTAAACCGTATACACAAGTATATAAAGCATAAAATACAATGACAGGCAGTGTTTAGGTACCAGTGATTTCAAACCACTCAAGAATGCGTTCAAATAGCATTTTCGGTCAACATACTTTATATGTTGTACTAGCAGCTCATTATTTGAACCCTACATTTATATAAAGAGGAAAGAGGAAAAAATCAAAGTAAAAATATGCTTTGCTTATAAAGTCTCTTTTTAAATAATGTTATTCGTTTTTTCCCTCTCCCACCCATGCGTACTACACTGCTTGCCCCACTTAACACATCGTTAAACGCATAGTGATTGGAAAATCATAGCTTCTGAAAACTTTAATAACTTTATGTTAAACTAAGACCGCGACTCCGTCCGCGTGGAATCTAATGTAAAAAAAAAAAACAGTGACTAAGAAAATCATCAGAATGTATGAAGTCCATTTACTTATCTACTTATTTCTCGTACTAACGCCGCGTCGTCATTAAAATCACAATAACTTTTGATAGAGTGAACCGATTTTAATGAAACAAAGACTAAGTTACTGTCGAAGATATGTTTTATGATTTTATTTGCGTGGTTTCATGTGAACTCAGTATTATAGCAGTGCTGCGTGTTCATACAAAAAGACAGACAGACAGACATTTCTAAATGATTGAAATGTATTTTATTACTTATTCCAAGACACTTGCACCAATTATTTTCACAAAACTCTAAATGGTACAGACACGTTAGATTTGCATTCTTATTATTGCATAGAAGATGGAAGGTATGATATCTCATTAGATTAGGGCTAGTCCGTCTACGAAGTAAATCGAAAAAAAAAAAATAGAAATCTATCTTCTAGTTTTTGCGTGATATACACACAAAGGTACACCCCATTTTATTTATACGATACTCCTGACTTCGCGTAACAATGGTCTTTTTGTTTCGTATGGTACTACTAAATTGTCTGCACCAAATGTAGAGCGTGTACATTACGAGATAACCACTACAAATCTGTGCACAGATTTTACATTATTTTTGTAATTATTACTACCTAGCCCCGATGAAAAAGCGTAATAATGGATAGGTAATATAATAATCTGAAAGTACTGGTAAATCTCGTGAAAATTAGTTCAGTCATTTCAGAAATTACTCTCGATAAATAATGGACGCTTGAATTCATAATCTGTAATATTAAGTACATAATTAATATGAGTTAAAATTTAAATAACCAATAACATTTTAAAACAATCTACAAGAGATTCAAAACTAAAAAAAAAACAAATTCTCAAAAATCGTAAATAATTACTAATTAGAGATACCTCATTACTAGACCGAATTTAAAAATTGAGAAGTACATAGAATCTTAGAACTTAAAAAAAATCAAAGGGTACATTAATTTTTAACAACTAGATTTAAAGTTTAACATTCAGAAATCTTTATAGAACAACTAAAAAACCTTTATTCTTATTAAAAATGTGTATATTTACCAGAAGGGCTATTTTTAGGGCGTCTAAAACATGACAAAATTGAGGATGTTTTTTTCAATCCATCCGTTTTGACGTAGCATACCTCATATAAAGGTACCAAAAGTTCAAAACACTACAGTCAATTTTTATGGTATACCGTATGTATTTTAGTGTACATCTCAGATACTCGAGACTATAAACTCCTATGCGAAGACATCTTACACTAAGCATATCAGAATCAGAATGCACACCATCTGTCAATTATGTGACAAAAGCGAAGCCGCGGGCGAAAGCAAGTGCTTAGATATAATCAGAATGCATTTAGCAACGGAGCGAACACAAGGCGTCGTAATATGAATTATTATTGTTCGTTGATCCCACTACGGCATGGTATAATCGTAACAGACATAAATCTTACGGATGCGGTATGAGCGCACTTACGAGGAATTATGGCCGCGGGGCAGTCGAGACGGACCTGAAAGGCGAAGAGAATATTCAAACAATCCGAATGAAATTTGCAGAAACCGCGACAGCTTAATATTTCATTTAATATATATTATTAAGGAAATATGATGACTTTAGATGATAGTGATATCAGTTGGACATGTAAATCGGTAAAAATAGAAACAAAGGTAAAGATTTTTCACCTAAGATTTTGAGAGAGATGAGACTAGCTCTGCCCACGATTGCGTCCGCGTGGAACCTAATCTTTTCTCTCATACTCAAGTCGCGTCGTCATTAAAGTTATAATAACTTTTAATAGAGTGAATCGATTTTAATGAAACCAAGACTTACTGTTACTCGGGAATATGCTTTACGATTGAGGTTTTATTGTGAACGCAGTGATGATGATGATGATGATGTCCTCCTTGACGTGTCCGTCAACAGCGAACCTTGTTAATTTCGTGAATGAGAGCGAATGTGACTCGCGAAACCAGATTTTGTTTTAAAGGTACGGTTACAAGGCGCACAGTGTAACTGACCGAAGCAATTTAGGGCGTAAAAATAGGAAGGTTTGGGGCGGTTCTTTGCGGAGAGGCGTTTTGCATCGAGATTGTGTAGTCGATGTTCCTCGAAAGTTTCTACTGCCTTTTTAACAGAGTTGCGCCATTCTGATCTCTGTTGCGCAAGCGCTTCCCACCTGTGTGAAGGTATATTACACGCGGTGAGATGGCGCTTGATCACATCTCTGTAGCGGAGGTATTGGCCCCCAGGCTTGCGCTTTCCATGTTTCAGCTGTGAATAAAACACTGACTTAGGCAACCTGGAGTCATTCATACGTACAATGTGACCGCACCATCCCAGCTGGCGTGCAGTAAGTAGCGACTCTATTCCGCTGAGCCCACTCCGCCGTAGGATTTCAGAGTTGAACGCAGTACTTTAGGAGTGATGCGTGTTCATACAAATAAACAGATAGGAAGACATTTCTAAATATGATTGAAATGTATTTCATTACTTATTCCAAGACACCTACAACATTTTTTTTACAAAAATCTAAAAAGTACATACTCGTTAAATTTACATTGTTATTATATATACAGATATTTTTGCTTTTACTTTTGAAGTGAAACTTCTTTAGCTGCATGAGGGTAAAATTTTTACAGATGTAACGTCACGCGGGTATGCAACGGAAGTAACGTCATTTGCAGTAAACGCAGATTTTTCATCTATTTTTCAAGTCTCGGAAATCTAAAGTTTTAGATTTGTATAAATATAAACAAGACTTATAAATTAGTTCGCCAAAGAAGTTTCACTTCTGACATGTGTGCTTTGTACGCACGCACTTTATTTTTATTGGGTATCGGGTTAAGAAGGTAGTGAAATCTATTGTTTATATAATGAATTAATTCAGGAATATTTTTGTATATATAAAATCAATAAGATCGATTCCATACGCTACGCTAAGTTAATATCATCCACACTAATATTATAAATAAAAAAAAAAATTATATCTGTGTCGCTATGTTCGTTACTTTTATACTCCTAAGTCTATGAACCGACTGTAATAACATTTCTCATAGCTACTTAGTTTAATCTCGATGATTACCTTCACAAAAAACTCAAGGTTTTAATAAAATCTGAATTCGCATCAGTTAGTAGAATATCCGAAGCGAGCACAGCCACTGAACCATAACCGCTTCAAAACAAGTGCGCCCTAGTTTGCACAGAGATTGGGAAACAATACAATTCACTGCCACTTCTAGGGATGTGATGTCTTTGTTATAGAAAGCCGTGTTCGCGTGGGAAAACTAGTTGTTAGCGACTGATATAACCCTTGTTAGTACCATTCTATGTTAAAATACTTATTATGCCGTTAACTATAGGATAAACAGAAAGACTAACACTATATAATTTACAAGGTATGAGAAATGTTGTACTAATATTTCTGCCCACCTCAATAAAGACGTGACTTGATTATAATTAGATAAACAAAAATTCAAAAGGAGTTTGGTTGAGGTTATGTTAAGTGATCCCCGCCGTCTATAGACACTAGCAACACCAGGGGAGTCGCAAGTGCGTTGCCAGCCTGTGTATGGGAGAGGGGTATGGAAAGGAGAAAGGGGAAGGTAAAGGTGGAAAGGAGGTGGGCTTCCGGCGCTCTCAATGACCGAACGAAACGCAACAATGTAAGCACTGTTACTTAACGTCGGTTTTCTATGAGAGGGTGGTACTACCCCGGATGAACCAACCCATTCATGCTGAAACTAGTAATAGCTACAGAGTGGCTCTACCACCTTCTGATATGAATTAAATAGGTTAACGCAATTACTGTTCAAGAGAGAACTTTAAAAGATTCATAATACATTTAGTCTATACTAGCTTTTGCGCACGACTTCGTTCGCGTGGAATAGTTACGTTGGGTTAACGTTAACACGCAGCGGAAGCTCTCAAAAGTAAAAGAAAATCCCGATTTTGAAACATTCTACATTGGTGCTCCGCTCCTATTGGTCTTAGCGATGATATAGCCTATCGTCTTCCTCGATAAATGAGCTATCTAACACTGAAATCATTTTTCTAATCGGATCAGTAATTCCTGAGATTAGCGCGTTCAACTAAACAAACAAACCCTCCAGCTTTATAATATTAGTATAGACTACTACTATTCTTTCGTACTTAACTCGAACCGAACCGTACTTAGCAGCGATGCGTGTTATACAAACAGACAGATAGACAGGCAGACAGACAGACATTTCTGAAAACGATTGAAATGTATTTTATTATTTATGCCTAGACACATGCAACAAATTTTTCAAGAAAGGATGACATCTCGATTCATTATATCCGATCACGACAAACGTACTACGAAACATACCAACACTTATGTCACCTTGCTTATTATTACTGTAAGGTGGCGTCCGGTCGTGGCTCCGGGAGCTGTTCGACCAATGTCTTGCGGTCGGACAGTTCCCGAAGCCCTGGAGGCTTGGGCGGCTCTGTCTAATGGAAAAGGCGGGCCGCCCTCCGGACTGCGCGTCCGCGTATCGACCCCTAGTCCTGCTGGACGACGCCGGTAAGGTGCTGGAGAGGATTATCTCCTCCCGGGTCGTCCAGCACCTAGAGGGCGTGGGGCCGAATCTGGCGGACGCGCAGTATGGCTTCCGGGCAGGGCGTTCCACGGTGGACGCCCTGTGCCTCTTAAAGTCGCTGTCGGCAGAGGCGACCTCCCAAGGGGAGAGGGTTCTGGCGGTGTCCCTAGACATCGCCAACGCCTTCAACATTCTGCCGCATGGGGTCATACAGGAGGCGCTCCGTTATTTCGGAGTGCCCCCTACCTGCGGCGGGTGCTGGAGGCGTACCTCGAGGATAGGGAGGTCGCCTATGTAGACGGTGACGGGCGTATGGTCCAGCGGGCCACAAGGCGAGGGGTTCCACAGGGGTCGGTCCTGGGGCCGCTCCTGTGGAACATGGGCTACGACTGGGTGCTCCGCGGCGTGCTCCCATACGGAGCACGCCTCATCTGTTACGCGGACGACACCCTAGTCGTAGCCCAGGGGGAGGAATGGAATGAAGTGGAGCGTCTGGCCACGATGGCCACAACCCTCGTGGTCAGGCGCATAAGGAGGTTGGGCCTCAGAGTGGCCCTCGAGAAGACCGAGGCCCTACTTTTTCATGGGCCTCGGCGGGGGCCACCACCTGGGGCCCACATAGTGGTGGAGGGCGCCCGGATCAGGGTGGGGACCCAGATGAAATATCTGGGCATCAGCCTGGATGGGCGCTGGCGGTTCGAGCCCCATTTTGCGGGGCTCGGACCGCGAATTGCTGGGGCAGCGGCAGCACTCGGCCGTTTGCTCCCTAATATAGGGGGGCCGGGCGCCGGGTGCCGCCGACTCTACATGGGAGTCGTGCGGGCCATGGCCGCCTACGGGGCACCGGTTTGGGCCGACGCCCTCGGTGCCGCCAACGTGCGCGCGCTCCGTAATGCGCAGCGCACGGTGGCACTGAGGGCGATCCGGGCGTACCGAACGGTGTCCTCGGCGGCAGCCTTCACGCTCGCCGGCTCCCTACCCTGGGAGTTGGAGGCAGGAGTTCTCGCCGCCGTGTACAAATCCACGGCGGCGAGGAAACGAATTGGGGAGCTTCCGGCTCCCAGGGAGGTAGAGGGGGAGAGACGGCGTCTCAGGGAGGACGCCGTCGAAAGGTGGATGCAGGACCTGGCGGACGCGCGCTTCGGGACGTACACCGTTGACGCCGTCCGCCCGGTCCTGCGAGACTGGATCAGGAGGGAGTTTGGCTCCCTGACGTTCCAACTGGTGTAGGTACTCACCGGACACGGTTGTTTCGGGTGGTACCTGCACCGGATCGCACGCAGGGAGCCGACCGCCGCCTGCCACGAGTGCGGCGCTG